>OZ029918.1:22562294-22753442 GCA_964023275.1 Norana najaformis
TCGGAATTACGATTACGATTGCCACTGGTGACTCTTCTAGTCATCAGAGCAGTTTACTTATGGATGGATGTTCTGTATTTAATATCGTTAGCGCAGAGAGCGCCTCGGAGTAGGTTCTCTAACGAGGGCGCTATACAAATTTCCTATTACAATTACAAAAAAATTGATGAAGGTCCATTATAAGTCCTCCGGAACATAAATTCAATTTCTATGCGACTATGTTTCTGTGCTGCCGACGGTTGCAGATGTTCATCGCTGTATATTAAATGATAAATGTGGATAAATTTATGTGCGGCAGCTTTTGTCGCCCGTGCATAAAAATAGCCCATATAAGGCGTGTTTGACATTATTAGACCTACTGTTACATGTTACTTTATTAGGCCTACTGTTATAAAAATACCTGAGCTTCTAGCTGAAACCGTAGTTGCTTTCTTTACCTGACTTTTACATCGCTTCATAATGTGTTAGTTTAGTTTACCTCGTTTTATATTAACGTACTTGTAGCACTGACGTGATGGTTTACATCGTTCCAGCCGACACTCAAGAGCAGTGAACTTGACTAATAACCGAAAGCAGTGGAAATAATTCAGCTACACCCATGCATCTACACCAAATGGCTGGCGTCAGATACTGATGATTAAGACGACTATAATGATGATGATTGTTGTTGTTGATGATGATTACTGTTGTTGTTGTTGTTGGTGGTGGTGGTGGTGCTGGGGTGGGGTGGGGTGGTGGTGGTGAAGACGACGACTATGACGGTGAACCATGATCACTTCACTTTGCCATGTGTGACTTGAAACATGTCCGTCAAGTTGGAGTTCGTACTTTGCGCTTGATCCACCGATGGTAAAGCACTATGAAGCCAGAAGTAAGTAAGCTAAATCCTGCCTTATAAGTTTTTGGTTCATAATTAAAAGCTTGAGACGTCTAATTTCCAACAATTTCCATTTAAGTTAAAGGAAGCACTAGAAAAATATGCTAAAAGTGATCGGTTTGAAATGCTGTCAGAATCGCTTTTTCTAATTTTCTACCTGGGGATTTGGTTTCATTAAGCGCCAGTGTTAACGTATGAACCTAATTTAGACATAATTTATAATAACATAATTTTGAATCGCGCATGCAGCGCTTTCGTGAGGTAATTGAAAGGCGTTTTATTAAGTGTCTATGTACATACAAAGGCCTACACAAATGTAAATGCACATGTTTTAACAGCGACCGTGTGGCCTCGACCCTTCTCATTTTACAATGAATTTATTGTGTGAGATTCTTCACTAGTGCTGCCCATTTGAATTGGCGCCACGCCACTTGAGGTCCCCGCGTACAGACCATCCTAGCCCGAGATTTAAATATCTGAAATAGCCTAAGCCGCGATTGGGAGGGGAACCGGCATCCATACGCTCAGCGGCGCCTTGACGTACGCGTTGAACAGTGTAGCTAATTAGGTTATCGTAATCGTAATCGTAATCTCGAGATTTCTACAGCGCTCAACGAAAGCTAAGTCGCGGGAACCAGCTTATTCACAGGCGCTCAGTCAAAACAAAATCGATAGGCAAAATGGTCAAGATCCAGGAGTCAGGCACTCAGACAGTCGGACGGCTACGGTGGATGCTGTTTTAAACTGAAGCGAGAAGAGAGACAAGAGGAAGAGGAAGAATCAGGATAAGATTTCTGGAAAAGAAGTGTTTTCAGTCTTGAGTGAAAGACCTGCGCAGAAACTGAAAGAGGTGAAGTGTTGGTGAGTTCGTATGATTGACCAGACAACTGTCGCAATTCTGGCGGGAGTTTATTCCAAAGGGGTGGGGCAGCTATGGCTATGGAGCGATTTCCAAATTTTAAGGATTTTAAGGATGAGGTGACGGGAGGGCGAAGAAGTGTTAGGACAGATGAGGAGCGGGTTGAACGGAGTGGTTGGATAGTAAATAATTGACGAAGATAGGAGGGTTGGGAGGATTGAAGTGTGTTGTAGGTGAGGGATAAGACTTTGTACTCTATTCGTTCTGGTATTTTAAGCCAGTGCAGTGATTTGAGAACAGGGGTGATGTGATGGTATTTGGGGGTTTTGGTGACAGCACGTGCGAGAGCAGGTTACACGCCGGTATAATTAATAAAATATTAATATGTAGACTTCTCCGTTGGTATCCCTGGCGCAGTTTTTGTGTGTCGCTGAGAAATTTCGGTAAGTTCTATTACATTATTTTGCGTGCGTAAAAGAGTATGAATGAATTAAATGGTATTACCAAAAATCTGTAAAGCGGGCCTTTCTGCGGTCGCGTGGATAATTACTGTGGTAATTAAGGAGCAGTCGATTAAAATCGAGGTAAATGTAAATGTACACGGTATTTTATAGCGACCGTATGGGCCTGCTCGTTTTCGTTTTTCAATGCATTAGTCGGATGAGATCCTTTACCACCGCTGCCCGTTTGAATGGGCGCTAGGCCACTTGAGGTCCTCGTGTACGGACCGTGCTAGAGGTAGGTTGGTGGTAATAACTGTTAGCAATAACAAATTTAAAACAATTTTATATCATTTTAAATTAAATATTGAAATGGGAGTTTTTATTCAGGCAGGTGGGCGCTTAGAAAGTTGTTTGTACATTTTGTTTGTGGTATCGGGAATAAAGCGCGAGTGAAACCTTGAGCGTTCACATTGAAGCGCCGTATTATCGCCCACATTTCGATGTAATGTAATTAATCACATCAGTGCAGTGTAAAACGCGTAATTTTTGGCGTTCAGTGTATCGTAGTTACATAAATAAAAATTTTACAGGCGCACGTTAAGAGGGAAGGAATAAAGGGAGAATTAGGTTAGGTTCGAATCCGTGTTAGGACACATTATTGACATACGCTGGTGTTGAAGTTCTACCATTAGCAAACGCTAGTGACTTTTCTTAAGTTTATTTGGGTAATTGTAATTATAGCAAGATATTTGTATAGCACCTCTTAAAAAACTTTCAAAGGCGCCGGTTATGTGGCATACGGTGGAGAAAGGTGTGATTTAAAAGAAAATGTAATGAAGGAGATGCATTTGTCACTGTGCGGTAGCGTGGAACGAGATTGCAGTCTGCCGCCCAGGCTTTTTAGAGACACATGCAGTGCTCACTAATGTAATATGGAACAGTACTGGCCAAGAAAGTGTGTTACTTTGTTATTTTACCTTTTTATGATTTATCAGCCTGTTTGTTATTTTAACTTTATGTTACTGTACCTTTATGTCATTTTACCTTTATTACTGTACTTTTGCTTACTTTTGGCAAATGTATAGGCCTTAGGCCTAATCATACACGTGAATTACATGTTTGGTTCTGATGTACTTTACTTATTACTTACGTTAATTGTTTTATGCTCTGAGGCAGCGAAGCGTGACACTGTACTGAAGTTGTGCAATTTGTATGCAGTGTATGTAAATTAGTTAAGCTAGTCTATCTGTATCTAGATGGAGAGTTAGGCAGCAGGAGTTGGTTGTTCTGTGTGTATCTACAAGTTTCTGTGTCATGAGTTGATTTCTATTCGTAATCATAATCGTAAACTCAAAATTCCTAAAACGCTACTTAAAAGCTAAGTGCAGGGCACTGGCTTATTCAAGAGTGCTGCATCAAGTCCATGTGGCTAATATACTCGCTCAGAAAACTGACTAGACAGTTATTCAACTATTGTTTAAGGTTTAGGTCTTGAGTTTGCTAGATCTGTTGGCTGGCATGCAGTAGAAAATAAACAAAAAACTTGTACACTGTATTGTGTTTTGTTTCAGAAAGACACTGACTCGTATTTGTTGCTTCAACAATCTTGCAGTGATGGCAAATTTGTGGGTGGTGGTGATTGGAGCAGCCCTGGCCTTGGTTGGTTATTACTGGAACGGTTCTTTTCATGAGAAGATCCAGGAAAGAATAGATCCTGTGTACGACTATATCATAGGTAGAGTCAAGACCCAGTTTGTGTTTTATTCTAGTTATCTTAACTTTTATCAGTCAAGCTAGAATGTCTAGTAATATTAGAATGCTTACTGGCTAGAACTGATTATCAAGCACTGTCATTTTGTCATTATGGTATAATACAAACAACTATATTTGATATTACCCTCCTTCCGAAGTTCAGAAGTGCACACCCAAACAAAGCGTCAAATGTGCATGAAGGACTTGCTCAAGGTCCTTACACAGTAACCGCCTTGGTGGGAGGCTCGAACCTCTATTCTCCGCATTGCAAGCCGAGTGCTCTAACAAGAGGCTACTGTGTCCCACAATGGTATAACCCTTGCAAGGTGAGAAAGTGACTATATCACACCTCTGGGGTTATACTATGAAAATATCATCGTCCATCATCGATTCCTCATTTGGCAGCTATGGGTGCAAATGAATGATCAATTGTTTTTGGTCATTTGTTAGATCTAGTGCTTTCATCATGTTTAGTTCAGGTCTTGTTATTCTTTATTAATTGTCTGTCCAGTGTACTGTCTTCCTTTGCAGCTCTTTCCTTTGAATCTTGCATGTAGTGCACTGTGTGGGGTTTGATCTGCTAGCGTTCTTTCTACATTCACCACACTGTGGTGAAAGAGACATTAAATAATCATTTCAGACAACCTTTTACCTCTGAGCAAATGTTATTCTAAGTACAGTGCAGACCCATTTAGCATGGTCCTTTGGGAGACAAAAGTCACCGCAATCATGTGTCAACAGACCACAGGTTAAGAGGACCAGCCATGTTTAAATACAGTAGGAAATGATTTATATCAGTCTTAATGTGGCAAGAAGCTCAAAGATATAGATCATCTGATTTGAAGGCACTTGCACTGTAGCCCGCTATCAGATGACTCCAATTTTTGTAGCCCACTGCCAGATGACTTTGTCCAATTACTTTGAAAGGCCACATTGCTGTTTTGTTATGAGCAAAAATGATTGATTGACTGACTATTTATGTTTCTTGCTACATTGACAGCTGCTGTTTCCAGACATTTTTATAAAGGTAAAGTCCCTGCATCGGACTGCCAAGCCTATTTGTACACAGATGCCTAACCTAGGCTGAGACAGCAGCTAAGTGCCTGCCATTGATTGCTAGGCTGGCTGTGGCAGGCAAGGGCTCAAGCGACATAATTTATCTTAGATACAACTGCTACTAAGTGTGTAGTCAGAGATGTTAGCATAACATTGTGCATTTTGGTGCTACAAGCAAAAAGATACTTTTATCTTCAGAATGAAATTCTGAACAAAATCTGATATTGTGCCAGTTGAAAAAAATTTCTTCCACTTTTTACATTATTAGGTTATTCCAGCTAAACTCAACTAATGCTGAGCAACGTCCCCACCTGGCCACCTCAGTAATTCAAAAAGCTTAACATAACTGCTGTATTTAATAATATATTTATATTTTTTATTTGCATTTCACATTTTATGAACAGTATGGGGCCCCTCATTCATTAACAGACTGGAACACACAGAGTAAATGAACAACAGTAAAATCAATAGACAGGAGTAAGTGTAGAAAAACTATAAAATCTTGGCAGTTAGCATTGCATGTATCTTATTCTCATGCCAACAAAGAATAACTATACAACAACTATGAACATTCCAAAACTGGCAAAAGACTACAAACAGAAATTCATTCACAACTATCAAAAACTTTAATGTTAAAACTGCAAAGATACGAGTTAATTTCGCTCACACTCTCCATCACACTGGCACTATCCTGGGCAGAGCAAGTTTGCTTTTACACAGTTGCATCTGCTGACTAGGCTACCTTTTTTCAGTTGCAATAAGAGCAGCACAGATCTTTGAAACTTCAGAAATTGTCATCCGTGTAGGGACCCACTTGTCAGTGTCATTAACCCAACCCCATTGACCTCAATCAAGGTAAAATTGCTGTAATTGGCAAAGGTGAATCAATGGATGACTGTGTTTAGCATGATAGTTAGCCCATGACACAATCTGAGAAACAATTTCATTTTCAGCACCACTGCTGACACTATTTAGCCAATTGTAATCGTCAGCATCTAAACAGCTTTCCACTTTTTAAAACAAAATCTAATTTAGGAACAAGCAGGCTGTGAAATTGGAAAATAGCATGGCATCACTTCTGTGTAGGTAGATGGCAGTGTTGCATCTGATAAATGACTGATTCTTCACGGATTGAGGAGAGTCACTGCTTTCCAAACAACTGAAGTCTAGGCTTGGAAACTGAAATAATAATATTGCTGTGCCGTGAAATGAAGATCTAGCAGTAGGTGAGCTTGGATTGTGATCAATATTATCAGCAGCTGCAATGGTGAAAAGGTTACCTTAAAGAACTGGTAGACACACTAATTGTTCAGTATTGTATTTATCACAAACACAGTTTGCATTTTGCAAGAAAGTTGGATAACTTGATTATACGAAATGCACAGACCAAGATCGAATATTTATCGATAAGTTTGTGAGTATGAATGTAACTTCAGGCCTAAATAAATAGACAGAGGTGTTTCTTGGCTCGTGGCATGCTTAACAGGAATGGTTTGTCCTGGTTCACATTTACGTGTTTGTTTGACTGCGTTAAATATAATTAATTGAGAAATGGACGGTGCTGCTGTACTGTCACATGAAGCATTACCTGGTCCTTACAAAATCATGTTTACCAATGACAGCAATGACTAAGGTACAGCTTCTCATTGACAATTACTGGAAAAGGAACCATTGAACTCAAAGTTATTTTGAAATAATTCACAACAAATTAGTTTAGCTGTGCGCATTAAATGAATAGCATCTGCATCAGCATTTTTGGCTTGCTCCAGTGCTAACCCAACATTCTCCTTGTAAGTCAGTAAAACTTCTTTACCATGATTAAAAGCAGTCAGACCTGGCAAACGGCACAGTAATCTCTCTTTGAAACAAGCTGCATTTGGTCTCTGTCTATCAGGGTCAGGAGATGTGCAGTTGAGTCAAGAAAAATAAATGTCAGTTACTTCAGTAAGCTTAAATACTGGAGTACTTGCATTGCTATCATCTTCAATATAAGAAATTACTTCTGCAAAAACAATAGATTCCATTTGCATGCTACACTAAGTTTTCCTTACAGCAACCTCATGTGATGTTTCCACACGTGATGATTTGTGATACGGATCTAGCAAACAAATGGGGTGATATTTTGCTTCAATTGCACCCATGTTACCACTACTCAACAAGCACATGGTCATGAATTAATTCAGCACCTGGCTGAACTCTTTTAGTTATTTGAAATCATAGCTTGTCACAAATTGTCTGAGCATTGCATACACATGTCACAGAAAAAACAAAGAGAATCAGAAACCCTAGACCAGACCAAGCTTACATCAGATGAACGTGTCAAGCATTGCAATTTTGTGGGGTTGAATGAAAAGAAATGTCATCTGCAATATTTCTTTGTGCCTCATTAACTTCAGTTTCCTTGTACAAGCACTTTCTGGCCCTTTCCAATTTAGTGGCATTGAATCTATCTCTGCAGGTCTTATGCCAGCAAGATTTATTTCTTATTAAAGTTGCAGCCATGCCATCACCTTCATCTAATTCAGACAAATGACTGGGCAGCTGGCCAATTTCTTTGAAACCACGCAAGCCATCAGACAGTGTTATGTAACCAACACCAACGTCCAGCCTCTTCGAATTTGCAGGACAGAGTAGAGTAACTTTTCAAAGTATGCATTCTGCCCAAACAAAAACACTTTCAGATAAAGGCTCAGCCATTACCGTATGTCTAAAGTTAATTAAAACCAATCTGTCACAGATATTAATGCAAAAACTGAAAGTGCGACAAGTTACGAGTGATAAAAGAGGAAACTATTTACAATGTATAAAAGTCAAATTTTCAATATTTCTTATAGATTTTTTACATTAACAAACATTTATTATTTATTTAACAGAAATAAGCATTTATACATGTATTTACAATCCTGAAGTATTACAAAACTATTAGCCTCTCGCACATTGTTAACATAGCTTGCCAAAACAAGCCCAAATTTATCCCAATTATGCACATTTTAAAAGTATTTAAAAAAATATTTTCTGAACAAATATTCGACTGACATAATATCAGATTAGCTTCTATGTTAGTCCCTATAAAATGTTTAGAAGAAATTATGCTTGTAGCACCTAAATGCATAAAGATGAGGATTTTTACAGTTAAGTGCTTGTACTAGTGGTCCTTTTATCCGTTTGTGGAGTGGAGACATATGCTTTGGAACTACACTGCCCTCTGCGGCGTTTAAAGCCAGCAGCTGTTGCCTCCTATTCCGACAGCTGACACAGGCTGTCTAAAATAATGACAAAATGACAATGAGCCTGAATATTAGCCCATGCAAGTGTGCACTGATTTTGTAGAAATCCTTCCATGTAGCACCAGGCAGCAAGTTGCTGTGCTGCATGTTAATGTGTCTCTCGTGTTAAACAGGCGGCTTTGGGAGCCATGCCGCAAGCATTTGTTAAGCGTATTTTTGTGTAAACGGGTTGTGTGTTAACAGGATAGCTCTGTATTATTCTGAGGCATTGGAATTTGCCCATAGTCGGCAGTCTGAATGCATGCGTGTATTGTGGTGGCTTGGTAGTCTGTATTGGTCTGCAGTCAAGCGACTGGTTTTGAGCCTCTTGAGGGGACTTCATTAACAACCCTGGACAAGTTGTTTGTGCTCATTTGTCTCACACCACAGATTCAGATTTGCTGACTTTGCATGCATGATAAGTGCAATAAATTAAAAAGATAAAATTATAAGATGTGGATGTAAGCTTGTTTTTGTGTCAAGTTAGTGGAGGGATTGGCTGGATTTTGCGTAGGTAACCAGCGCAGTTCCTCCCTTGTGAAACTGCATATATTGCCTCCTGTATTACCTGAATGACTCTAGTTGTAGGCTATTATGTTTTTGCATGTAGTTGGTGGAGGTTCAGCTGGGTGCGTGTTGGCCAGTCGTCTTTCTGAGGACCCGAACATCAAGGTCCTGCTCTTGGAGGCTGGTGAGGAGGAGAGCAAGTTCTCGAGCCAGGTGGACGAACCATACTCGGCTCTGTCTCTGAGAACCAACAACCGTGTTCTCTGGAATGATTTCACCATTCCGCAGAAGCAGGCCTGTCAGTCAATGCGTGACAAGGTTTGGCATCAGCCCTTTATCAGTAATTCTTCTGGGTGTACAGTAATATCATATCAGATTGCTGCATGTCAGTTTTAATTTTGATTTGCCAATGCCTGCAGGTCACGCAACTGTGCGACTTTAATGCAATAAATTTTCATAATATAGTAGTAATAACTAGCCTCTCCTGCACATAGCATCTGCTCACTATTATCAACAAAATATCCTTTATGGGGAAAATCCCCTGTTGCTGTCAGTTAGCTATGGGCCATGAAAGCAATTGCCAAAAAAACTGTCTTGATTCTGAGAACTTTACCCCAAACTACAAACTTTTTAAAAGAACCTTATTTTATTCTCATTATTCACCCGATAGAGACACCATTCACCATCACTTGCACGTTTTTTGTTCTTTTTAGTTTTATTTGCCTGACGGCATCAGTATTCAACATCATGTACATTCATAGAGTCAGATTGTGTGTGGATTGCTTGTTGATGCTTCAGTGAAAGATCCATCTGTGGTTTTGTTGTAGAAATGTCGCTTAACTTCAGCCAAAGTACTGGGAGGTAGCAGCAGCATCAACTGTATGTTATACATTCGGGGAAGTCGACATGACTTTGACAAATGGGAGTCAATGGGTTGCAGTGGATGGAATTATGAAGATGTCTTGCCGTATTTTATGAAGTCAGAAAACAACATCAACAATAAGTTTGTTCAATCAGGTGTCTGTTAAAATATCTGTTAAAATAACTTAAAATATCTGAGAATATCTGCTAAAATATCTGTTAGAATATCTGTTAACATAACTGTTAAGATAACTGTTAGAATATCTGTTAAAACATTAAAATAGCTGTTAAGCTATAAGCTACACTTTGGTTATTTGTGAAGAAATCTTCCAATGAAAAGTAGATTGGAAATGAATTTTTATTAAACACCTTAAAATCAGTATTAATCAGTGATCATTTAAAATGATTGATATTTTGTTACAGTACCTGGTATGTTGAGCAAATACATAGAACTGCTAATGCTTACTTTAACCTCTACTTTATCAAGCTTTAACCTTTGCATCTGGGTTTCAGATTTCAGGTTTATTAAGTAAATATAGTTAGTTAACCTAAGTGGTTTATTAAGTAAATCTAATTTATTATCTATTATCTAATTTAGTTAACCTAATTGGATTAGTAAGTAGATCTGTTTAGTTAACTTAAGCGGTTTATTAAGTGTATCTTATTGAGCTAATGCTAGTGATTTATTAAGTGAGTCTTCTGATGTTGCTTAACTGGTTTGAATTGTTAAATTTGTTTGAGGCTTTCATGGCAAAGATGGGTATCTGATGGTGTCTGATGTAAGGACCACTTCTTTGTCGGAGGCTTTCGTTGAGGCTGGGAAGGAGTTGGGCTTTGCTGGACTTGATGTCAACGCAGACAATCAAGAAGGTTATTCTTTTGTCTGTCTAGCTATCAGATTTCAGATGTCTGAAATTCATTTTGTCTGCAGGATGGTTTCCAATAGGCTGTTGGTGAGTGTGTAGTAGGACTGTTTAACTTCTTCAATATGGATGCCTCCTTAAATCCAAAACACAACATGCTGCAGGGCTAAGAAAACAAAGTCATTAGCACTTTATGTATATGGCTGCCTCTTTGGGTTTAACTTAAGGGACTGCTTTTCTCTTTTTACCTTAAGCTATACATGTATTTAGTTTACTTTATCCATTAATATTGTTACCTTTCATTCTGTGATTAAATTTGTTTGTACTAGTCGTACTTTGTAATAATTGTTACTTTTATTAGTAATGAACATATAGATGTTTAAAACACTGCAGTTCTTAGTTTGCAGTGCTATTTATGCAATGCTGTGTTTGCAGTGCTACGTTTGCAGTGCTGTTTTTGTAGTGCTATGTTTGCAGTGCTGTATTTACAGTGTTTGCAATGCTGTTTGCTATGCTATGTTTGCATTGCTGTGGTGCTGTTTGTAGGATTCATGCATACACAGGCAACCACAAGCAGAGGGCGACGTATCAGCTCATCTAAGGCATTCCTTTTGCCAGCCATGGCCAGGCCAAATTTACACGTGGCCACGCAGGCTCATGTACACAAAGTACGTTCAACCTTTCCTTTGACACCGTAAAACTTGCAACGTATGTCATACATACTTCTTATATTACGATAATTGAATGTAAGTGAAACTGCAGGAATTTTCAGCACTATAGCTTTAGAGTTCTGTGGGGTACTTATTTATGTGGTTTATCTTAATATTATGGCTTATATTTTAACTGTTAATATATATATATATACACATATATATATATATCCTTATTGTTTAGGCTTTTTCTTCTTGTTTATGCTTTTCCTTATTAGTATGGGTTTTTTCTCTGTATTGTTTATGTTTTATCTCCTTACTGCTTATGGTTTATTTCCTTGATGTTTCTGGTTTATCTCTTTCTTATTTATGTTTTCTCTTCTTACTGTTTATGATGTATTTCTTCAGTGTTTATATTCTAATCTAATCTAAATACTTCTGTAGCACTGTTATCATAATCAGTCAATTTATCATATTCAGTCAAATTAATCTCTATTGTTTGTGGTCTGTCTGTGGTTTAAGTGCTTACAATTTATGGTTTATCTTCTTACATGTAATGTTTAAAAATATATTTCAGATAATAATAGAGAATAAGCGGGCAGTCGGTGTCTTGTTTGTGCGCAATGGTAGCACGTCTGTGTCAAGAGCAAAGAAGGAAGTGATTTTGTCTGCGGGAGCAGTTGGATCGGCCCAGCTGCTGATGCTATCTGGCATCGGACCAAAGAAACACTTGGACGAACTCAAGGTATTTCTACCCTGTTGTTCATGCTTGTTAAATACACTGAATTGTTCTTATAGCATACATCATTATAACACAAATTCTGATGTAACACGGTCCAGGACATGCATTAAAATAGAGTTGATTTCGTGGCACAGAAGTGCTGAAGCAGTAATAGATGCACTGGAATTTACTTGCAACATTCCTGTTTATCAGGTGATTTCTATGTAATGCTTTTCATGGGCCTGAATTCAAAATTAAGTTTGGCTTCAGAATACCATCGCATTGTTCTGCGACCTTGTTTGAGCTCTTGTTGAGATCTTGGTATGACTCACAGATGTTGCACTATAAGGAGCATATTTAGGTAAATTTGGTCCATCACATCATTTTCTTGCTTATAATCTATAGCCTGTCTTCCCTCTGGGACCTCATGATCTCAAACATTTCTGTCCAATGGACTGTGATTTGGCATGTGGTTTTGCAGCCACCGATCGACTGATGCCTTGTGCATTACAACAACTGTGCTACAGAAGTTGCTAGATTAGATTAGATTAGATTACATTCTACGTTCTTGAAACTGTTGGGCAAAGGAGTTCAGCAGCCCGCTTTCTTATGACTTAACCTGTTTCTCTCAACATTTCCTGGCAGCATCTTATCTGAATCTGTTTTCTGAAAATGGCGCCATAAGAATTTAATTATAATAGAGGATACTAAAGATTACTGTAGACTGTCGGTAAACAGAATGAAAACTGTTTTCACCTAGGTTCCAGTTGTGGCCGATTTGCCAGTTGGCAGTCATCTTCAGGACCACCTGGCTGTCGTCAGTTCAGAGTATTTGTTGAAGGAACCGATTGCTATAACAGAATTTAAGGTTCGGTCATTCTGGACATCAATGGACTACTTCCTTTTTGGAACTGGTCAGTGTTCACCAATTGATCACTCTCAGAAGTAATGCATGCTTGAAGTGTAATTATAAATGCTGTTGAACGCCCTTTTAAAACAGGTTACCTTTATAATAAATACCACCCAGAGGGTCCGAGGAGTGGCCCGCTGTGTCCTAAATGTTGTAAGAAGCGACTAATAGTAGGTGGCTTGGTTGCCTTGGGCTGCCTGTGATGGTGGAGAAGAGCAAAGGAGTATGTATCATGTGAAGAAATTGAAGTAACGGGACAGTGACATAGGTTTTTGGTGATATCAGGAGATAACGAGCAGGCATTCTTTTTGAGTATAATTTGGCAGTGTTACAAATCTCTAAGCATCAAGTATGGCCTTTAATTGAGAATAAATTTCTAAAACGATCCTACCTACTTTGGAACTGTATTGCCCCCTGGAGGGCTTAAAGCCAGCATGTTGCTGCCCATTAAGTCGGCTGTTGCATTCATGCATTAATAGACTTATTTACCTAATTGTTCGCAAGTGGATTCTACCGGAATATAGAATCTTTGGTTGCTATATTTAGATTCCTTGGGAGGTTTGTTGTTGTAGCACCATGAAACCAAATCTTTTGCTAATGCAATACACAACAAAGTTAACAAATCTTTAATTCGGAAAGTATAAAAAATAATTAAGTCAGAAAAAATTAATCTTTAGCCGGCACTTCAAACTTTGCCACTTGTCACAAATGTGTCATTGGTGTTCTGCAACTTGACAGTGGCATTGTTGTGGTAGAGTTAGGAAAGTACTTGGACGAACTCAAGCTGATGGGAACACTTGTGTGAAGTAAATTGGTATAACTCGCACACTAAGATAACCCGCAGATAGGACGCAGGATTTGAAAAATGTTATATAACCCACAGGATGTATGCATGAAAATACGGTGTTTTAATCTAATCTGGATATTTTATAATAATAAGAGCAAAGCCGTAGCAAATAGCACTATACATGCAGTGATATTTAAGAGTCAGCAGAACATCTTACAATAGGAATACCTTGAGCTAGTAAAAGTATTACCCAGTGTTTAGTGACACTTTTTGGCTCCTGTGACCATTGATCTTGCCTTACCCTAAGGCTAACAGACAGTCGCAGAGTAGCAGTAGTAATTGACTAGTTGAAGTATGCAGTGTTTAGCAACATCTTATGGCAGCCAAGGTTATTGGCGTCGACCTGATCCTACCATCTGTTGTCGTGAGCTATGTATTGAAAATGTTAAATGGCAGAGAATTCTAGTCAGCTTCAGGAAGACCTGTTTCCACCTGCAGGGCCAGCAACTGTAAAGTGTGTTGTCCAGATTCCTTTGAGGGATCTGAATATGATCTCTCCTGCATCTGCCTTTTATAACTCATTATCCTGTGAGCTTTATGTTAGACTTCTGTGCTTTGCCAGATTTTGGTATCTGTAAACGAAGATTGTGATGATAAATGTTTATATTTTTACAGATTCATGTCACTGTTTAATTTATTCTAGGATTTCTTAGCAGTCCATGTTTTGTCGAAGGAATTGCCTTCTTCCAATCAAAGAGTCAGCCTAAGGACGAAAAACGACCTCAGATTCAGCTCCACCTTCTGAACACAGTGATCGGCAATTCACCAAATCTTGTGGAAAACTTTATCCAGCTGAGCAACTTAGATCCGGAGGTAAATGGCTTGAAATGTTTTGAAGATGCTGACAATGGTTCTGAAGATACTAGCAGTTTGTAGAAGACTACTGGCAGTTATTTTGAAAATACTGATAGTGGTTCTGAAGATACTGACAGTTGCTGACAGGTTACTGCACTTATTGATTAAAAATTTGTTTCATTTGCTTGTTTATGTTTAGGTAGCAGAACATTTACATGGCAATGTGGATCTAAAGAATGGTCTGACATTACTGCCAGTGCTTCTGCATCCAAAGAGCAGCGGAACAGTCCGTCTTCGATCAACTGATCCTAAGGATCGACCTTTGATTGATCTTAATGCACTATCACATCCAGATGATGTTATGATGCTTATCGAAGGTGAAGCATGTCTTAATGACTATTGACTGGATTTTTGAAGTCGTCTGTATGACTGTTAGTACTCACAAAGTAACTTTTCAATTAAGAAAATGTAAATGGGTGACATGTTGGCTATACCGTTGTGTGGCATTAGGGGTCGTTCGGTAGCGTGCTGGGTCTGTAATTCACTGATTGCAGGTTTGCACCTGCTGAGCGAACTCCGTATAATAATCCTAGACAAGTTCTTGATTCTTACATGTTTTGGGCCTACTGACCTTGCTTGCATAATAAGTGTAATAACTTTATAAATATATCATATAAAATTGACAATTTGTTTTGAGCCATGTAATTCATAAGGAAAGGTATTGGGTTGCTGCTGTTGTGTTTGCACTTCAGCCAATAGATCCAGTGTTCTTTCAGAGGTTAGGACTAAGTTAAGGTCTTTCTGTGTTTGTACTGTATTTTAGGGATCAGATATGCTGAAAGGTTATCCGGAACAAACATGCTGAGGTTGCTCGGAGCTCAGTCTCTGGGACGAGTCCATCCAGCATGCTCAAATGAGACATATGGCAGCAATTCCTACTGGGAATGCTACATCCGTCACAATGCCTTTCCTCTAACACATCTGACTGGAACTTGTTTGATGGGTTCATCCAGAAACCCTGCAGCTGTCGTTGACCCGGAACTTAGGTATGTCTTCTTGATTACAGTATGATTACAGTAATATTGCTGGTAATATTTTACTATTACAGCAGTACAGTGGAACCTCGTAATTACACTGTCATTTTCTGATGAAGTTCAATGGCACGAGTTTTGGTGTGATATGATAACATTTGGTGAGGTGGGTTAATATAAAATGCTGGCCTGATTAGCTACACGCATATGCCAAGGCACCCCTATGTGTGAGGATGCCCGCTTGCACCCAGTTGTGGCTTGTTTCAGAGATTTTAATCTCAGGCTAACATAGTCCGTACACAGGGACCTTAAATGGCGTGGCGTTCATTCAAACGGGCAGCGGTGGTGAAGGATCTCCCCCAATTAATTCGTGCACATTTACACTTTACCTAAGGTTGAATAATTATTGTTCATCTGTTTTGTATCTCTTGGTATGGTCCCAAGGTTTTTGCATTTGTGAGTTGAAGTACAGGGTATGTAGATCAGGCCTGGGGAAACTGGCATGTGGGCCTAACTTGGCCCACGACATCGTTTCTGTTGGCCCGTGGGTTGACTTGAATTTAAAATACTTGCGTTCTACAGTAAACCAATTCATTCTCGATTCCAATGTTTGTTCACATTTTCAGGGCATGAAGTTATATACGTATTTTGTTTTTTGTTGAAAATTTATCTTCAGTTGTTATACTACTAGTGACTCCCTAAGTCTTACAATGAAATAATCAAGTTCATGAAAGTGCAGACTGGAAGTTGATGTTATTCCATTCATATTGAGCCTTTTCCTTCAGCTTGAAGTACTAGTAAACTTGACATGGCTTTGGGCAGAACTCTCCAGACCCCCGTATAAATACCGCATGGCTCGCGGAACCATCCCAGTTTGCAGATTTGACCCATCACCCTAGGTCTGATGGAAATGCACACAGTACTGACCACTAATGCTTATAATTAAATAGTAGTACTTTGTGAATGTTATAACTTTTATGAAAAATAGTTTTATGCAGTCCATTAGGAATCAAATCCCAAACCCACAGCATTGAAAAATCTACATAATAAGATGCTTAGATACGTACCTAAATAAGTGGCTTGCAAGTAGCGCTCTCTGGCAAATAATACAGCGCTCAACATTTTTGGCAATTGCTTTTATGGTCCATAGCCAACAAGAGAGGCAGAAGGGAGGGAGAATAAGGAGGGGGAGGGGAAAGGAAAGGGAGAGGAGCTTCATTTTCCCCAACTAGCGTGCAGCAGGTGCCTGGCACAGGATAGGTTATTATAGCATTATTTCTTCTTAAATCTAGGGTGATTGGCATAGATGGTCTTCGAGTAGTTGATGCGTCTGTGATGCCTGAAACGGTTTCTGGATCCATCAATGCCGCTGTCGTGATGATTGCGGAACATGCGGCCGACCTAATCACCGGAAGGGTTACGGTTCACCGAGCTAATGTTACGCTTCAGTAACTCAGGACATTGCACATGAGCATGTAGTTGATGTCTGAAAATTCTTACATTTCACATTTCCTAGAGCTGGATGGCATAATATTATAGATGATTCTAATCAGAGCATTACACGGTGAGCCCGCTTACCTAACAGCTTATTTGATATCTTCAATCAAGTATACTTTTCTGTAGGGAGTGTGTCATCATCATCATTCTCATGATCATAATCAGTTCCTAATGCCAGCCTTCTGTGAAGACCCAGTTTCTTCAAAATGCACATTGTTATGTGATACCAATTCATCCATGGGTATCACAGCCATGTTTCGGTGCTTTTCACAGTTCTCTTTAAAAGGTGCTATATACTCAGATATCTACAGACATTCACTCAGTCAAAACACTGCTTTAAATGGAGCATTCTTCCCAACTGGTCACTTTATTGCAGATGCTAAGCTTTAAAACTGTCAACCTGCCATCAGGATTTTTTCCTAAGCTATGTGGCTTGCTAGGAAGTTATTAAATGTTGTAAACTGGTGTATGTTTATGGTTTGTTTATTTGTTACAGTTGTTTGTATTCTACTTGATGTCTGTAATGTCCTTATTTACGGTTGCATGTTTACAGAGTTTGTAATGCAGTTTGTGTTCTTGGTAGCAGTGTTTATAGCATTATGATGTTGATAACAATGTTTGTGTTGTTAACTGATTGTGTGAGTCTGCTAAACACACTTGTTCTTATAGCAATTTTGAAATTTTCTGTTTTAAAGAATTCAGCAATTTTCTTCTGAAATATTTTGTTTATGAATGATCCAATGAAAATATTATAACTACTTGTTTACGTTTCATTCTGCTCATCGTTCTCACACTGCTATCAGCCATCCAGATTTCTGCATTCAGATACACAAAACCATTTGTCTCTTCCTGACATTAGAGACTATCGGTCTGAATTCGCAAGACTTTAATTCAGCAATTCTGCACCAGCCATCTGGAACAGTCTCCCTGTTCACATTACTCACAACAACATCACGCTAGACATATTCGTAAAGCGGCGTGAGATCTATTTGTACGGTCTTGCTGTTGTTGTCTGACCGCTCTGACTCATCCACGCCTACAATTCCTCGCTCAGCCATTGGACAAATGGCATGTTAACAAATGTCTTACTTACTTCTCTGCTGCTGACAAAAGCATGTCCGACTGCACTTAAAATAATAGGCAAAATAAAGAATCAATTTCACCTTGTGCTCTGCCATAAAAGTTTGACTTCAGGGTATATGACATGAGAAACTTCTACACTGAACTGCACATATATACTTTACTTAGTAGGCCTAATGGCAAGTGTAAGCCTATAATTAATTCCATTTTATCTAAGTTAGGGTCCCAGGGACACGGAATTACACATTCCGAACAGGTTATGTTATTTTTGGTATTTAAAATGTGGATGTTGGTGCTTTGTCGAAAGCAAATAACTGAAAAAGAAGTTCGCCTTCATTTGAATCATCCACCGGCTTTCTTCTTCTATACTCAAAAGTGCGTTTTCTTTAGATATAAGGACGGCTGTAATCGAAATCGTAAATTAAAATTCTGTATTGTCAACCCAGAGGGCAGGAGTTCAAATCAACGTCAGGGCAGAAAGACGTTTCGAGATTTCTGCTTCACTAGCGCCCCTAGTGAACTCAACTATAAAATGAGTGCACTGACCGTACGGCGAGGAAGGGACTGACCACTCACCCTCATGCTGAGGTTAAGAAAATTAAGTCGCTAACACTTCGTTCCCATAACTGCCTCTCATAGTTTGCTAAGGGTCTGCTCTTCTAACTTAAATTTCGGATAAGCTTCTTGTTAAATAACAATCTAGGAATAAAAATAGAACTGTCTGGCGCTTAGCTACAGCGATCTCTTATGGAGAATGAAAGCAATGTTATTGCTTCCATAAAAGCCCATCTCTGGTGGGACTTAAAACCACAGCCGCCGAATTTCATCTTCACCGCTAGAAGCCGAACATTGCGCCACGGAGACGCCCACGTGAACACAGTAAACAGCTGTTTAATAGATGGCTTTATCTCGGGAATCCGTTGCGTGTCTAGGTTGGAGAACCGAGTGGGCCTATCGTTTACTGATCGTGACTGTATTTCAGAGATCTGTATCTCGAGCTAGCACGGTCCGTACACAGGGACCAAAAATGGTGTGGCGCCCATTTAAATGGGCAGCGATGGTGAAGCATTTCGCATAAGACATTAACTGAAAAATGAGCAGGGATGAGGCGTACGGTCGCTCTCGTAGAACGTGAATGCTAGTAAAGACGACAATTTTGACAAAAATAGACATTTTCTTAGCAAGTATCAATTATAGAAGAGCATATCGCGTTTAGTTTATAGCTTTGGCTGGTGAGAGCGGTTGACTTCTCTCCCTCGCCGTCTAAATTTCCCTTCTAAAGCTAAACGTTTGTACGAAATTTTAGTTATGCTATTGACGACTGTTTAGACATAGATCGACCGTGCTTTATACGAGGTGAACACGGTAACGCATAAGTACAATCCTCATTAACGTACGGATGGTTCATTTAATCAAAGTCACAGACGTTTCGGTGAGGTTGCTAAAACGTGTGGCCTGTTAACAGTTGGTGAGACTACAAACGTTTTCGTGACTGTACAGAAACGTTTGTATATAATAATTAATTGAACTCTCTACATCAGCAGATGACTAAATGTTGCACGTGGAACGACTGCGTTTTGAATGAGATGAACATGTTAGCGCGTAAATTAAAGCCTTTTTCACGAATATTGGCGATTTATTTAACAACCAAGCCACAAAAGCTTCGGTAAAGTTGCGAAAACGTGTTTAAATGAACGTTTAGTCTACGAAAGTTTTCGTAAGGCTCATACGATATTTTTGGTTATTCAATGTGTGGACGACCTGTTTGCACGTAAATCGACTACGTTTTATATCAGGTGAACACAAGTTTTTCTAGAGCGGCCGTTTGGCCTTGACCCTGCTCATTTTTCAATGAATTTATCGGGTGAGGCCCTTCGCCGCTGCGAGTTTAAATGGGCACGACCCTATTTAAGGTCCCGGTGTGAGGACCGTGCTAGCCCGAGATTAGAATCTCTGAAACCGGCATCCTCATGCACAGAGGCGCCTTGACCAAAGTAGCTAGCCAGCAGTAGCCTAGTGCTTAGGACTTTACACAATTCCTGTAACGCGGTGACCATTATTTAGCATTGAAGACACAGACATTTCGGTAAAGTTGCGGAAACGTTTAAACAATCGGTTAGGTTACGAGAGTGTAACGTTCCTAAAACATTTGGTACAAAATTTAATTTTTCCTATATAAGTCCTAACAATCTCATGTCTGCACGGAGATCGACTGCGTTTTCTACCAGATGAACACAATAGCACATATGTAGGGGGCCTACAAGTGTCGTCCACATAAATACGATTAAGGAAAAGTTTTTGAACAGTCGCTTAGGTTACGAGAGTTTTCGTAGCGTGCCTAAAACATTTGTATAAAATTTAATTTTTCCTATGTATGGACGACTTGTTCGCATGTTGATCGACTGCGTTTTATAGGTCTACCGTGGAATATAGTAGGCCTATGCTATAGCACGTGCATACAATTCTTCTTTAGCACAAAGACGATTTATTCAACATCCAAGTCACAAACGTTTCGCTAGCGTTGAAGAAACGTTATATATGCGATTGGTTTGTTTGCGGTTGTTTATCTAGCGTTCCTGAAACGTTTGTACAATATTTTAGTTTATTTAGATGACTTGTTTGGGAGCAGATCAGTTGCATTTTGTATTTGCTGAACATAGTAGCGCGTAGGCCTGTGTATAGGCCTAAGCCTCTTTAACACAAAGACTATTTAGTTAACATCCAACTCATTCATTATTATATAAATGCAAGTTTCAGTAACTTGCGAAAATGGTATGCTCAGTCGGTTAATTTTGATGCTTTTGCAGTATTTTATCTAACAAAAATTATTATTTCTTGTTGTTGTTGTTGTTCTTATTATTATTATTATTATTATCATCATCATCTTCATCATCATATAAATGGCAGGATTATGCCAAAAATTTCCTGCAAAGTTCAAGCTTAGAGCTTGAGATTGATCGATACTCGTTGGACTTATTGGACTCGTTGGACTGAGCTATAATTAATTATAAGCAGAATTGTAAAGCAATTAACCACCTGTCAAGGTTTGTTCTTACAAATTATTCTCTGTTGCGTGACAGACATCGAAGAAAGTTCGTCGTTATTACTTTTGACATTTTGCTCGCAACACATCGACTGCACTTGACACAAACACGTGGGGCCATACAACGGCCTACTTGTGCGTAAACTATGATTTCTACGTCTGTCTGTCTGTCTGCCTGTCTCTCTGCCTGTCTGTATGTATGCTTTTGTCTGCCTTGGCTCTCATGTCTCTATATGTCTGTTTGTCTGTCTGTCGGCTTCTATTGCCCTCCTATATCCGTTTAAATGGCATCCTTAAATCCTTTAACCTAGCAGTTCAGCCTCCATCGCAAGGGCATAGCAATAGATTGCGCAGGTTGTGCGAAAGCACAAGGGCCCACTGTCTTTAGCCGTCCTCGAGCCCTCAGGGGGCCAAGGCCCGGTTGCTCAAGTACGTAAAGCAAAATAGCCAAAGTTCAGTTTGCACAAGGGCCCTAGGAAAGCTAGCTACTCCACTGCTCCATCGCCTATATTGTGAAAGAATGAAGAAATGAACGTAGGAACGAACGAATGACTGAGCGAAAGAACTTACGAACGAACGAATTAATGAACAGTATCGTCGATGTTATATTTAGTATAAATGAATGCTCTTGTTGTCATTCATTCATTCAGTAAATGTTTACACCGAACGAAGTCTCGGCGAAGGAGAACTGCCTTCAGGAGGCAAGGTGCGACTTGTAGGAGAGAGGTGGGAAGGGGAACTTCCTTCGCTGGTTCAGACTGTCTGCCATTGAAGATGCAGTTTCTGCGTTTTGGCCTCCCCGTGGGTCTATTCCTCCGTTGGTTCATTTCTCCACACATTTCGCTCGTGATTTTTCCCCATTACTGTCAAACCAAATCAATCCCTGTCAAAGAACAAACTACAATACTCTCCCCATTTCAATCTGGGAACATGTCACTGAGTTGTTCCACCCGGTGGCTTCGGCGAAGGCTGACCATAGAAGATAAAGGAAAACAAAAACTGTAATTCTGTAATTCTGTTAAAGCAAAGAAACGAAGTCAATTACAAAAACCAAAGTGAAATGTGCGAGAGCAGAACAAAGGACAGGAAAAGTCGGGAAATCAAGAGCAAAGACAACGAGAAGTCATAAAAACGGGTGGAAATAGGCGCATGACTAAAACGGGTTGCCAGTCATCTCGTTGATTTCAAAGGGTGAAATCGACTGCAAAACTAGCGAAGATTAAAATAATCAAAGGAAATTTTGGCAACTTGAAAATAGTGTTTCAGCCCCCTAAAATTCTCGAGAACCGTAAAGAAAAGGTCTTCACAAATTTTCCACCACACAACATTAACAGTAAAATACCCTTCCTGTTATGTTCAATAAGATCTTCAATGAATCAATTTAATTGTAAGAACCTTTACAAGGCGATCTATAGGCCACGATGACGTAACTCAACGATTTTAGGCAGCTGTTGCGTAACTCCGCTTCGGACTAGACTTCTTCCTTCTTATACTCCTCCTCCTCTTCCTCCTCCTCCTCCTTCTCCTATTCCAATGGCTGAGGTAGGCAAGCACTCAGACACGCATGGCATCGACATGCCGATTGTATTATCCGTGGGCGCCATAAGCAACTCGCCTCGTGGATTGCTTGGTGACGGCAACTGAACAGTTACTCGCTCCGTTGCAACGCGTTTTCAACTTCTTATGTGGTCGAACGCTTTTATCGTTTGATATTTCTGCTTTCTACGTTACTGTATATAGCCTAATGCAATGATAATACTATAATTCAATGTAATGTAATGTAATTAATAGGGCTGTTGATTAATCGCCGTTAACGCGTGCGATTAACGCGTTAAAAATTTTGCGATTAAAATTTTTAACGCAACGATTAACGCGTTAAGAACTTAGTCTTTCTTTCTTGCCACGAGCGTTCGTCGACCAAAATTAACGCGATGAAAATTCATCTAGAAAATATTCAATGATTGCCAGAGCCGACATTTATTATATCAATGGTTGTTTGTTTCCTATTCTTTGGCGCTTTTTCGAGTTCTGTAAATTCGATTGTGATATTAAATTCGGGCGTTACAAATTAGGTTTTACGTAAAGAATGGAGTCAAGGAAACTAGGAAAGACAATATTGGACGGACAGTTTATTTTTAATACGGATGACAAGTCGTTTGTAAGTATTGCAAGAGTGTTTAAATTATTTACTACCATATCAACTCGTCGTTGAACAATCGCCTGCGTACCAGTCGTGCGTTTACCGCTACTGAACGTGATGAGACATCAACGTTATATCTTCGGCAGATGATAAAACGGAACCTGCACTAAGCCAGGCAACCCTAGTTCAGCAGCGGGAGATGTCTAAGCCAATGGACCAGGGCAAATGCGAACCAATGCCATCACAAAATAATTTGTGATGAATGGCCGATCCATCAACATCCACCATGGCTAAAAAGTATTTGTCATCCCAGCAACGACTGTCCCTTGTGAACGAGTATTTTCTTGTCAGGACACATTGTTCATAAGAAGCAGGCATCGCTGGACCCAACTAATGTGGATAAACTTGTTTGCTTCAACAACTGGTTGCATTTAAAAGAATAAACATTTTAAAGCTACTTTAAACATTTTGCTTTGGACATTGCATATAAATTAGAAATATTAAATACTGTAAAATTGCAATCCAACTGGGATTACTGATTTTTCTAACATGTATGCAATTAGAATGCGATTAACTGTGATTAAAACTTTTAATTACTTTTCTTTACTTTGAACACTGAATATAAATTAGAAATATTAAATACTGTAAAATTGCAATCCAACTGGGTTTGCTCATTTTTCTAACATGCGATTAAAATGCGATTAACTGCGATTAAAAATTTTAATCGATCGATTAATCGCGATTAAAATTTTTAATCGAAATGCAGCTCTAGTAATTAATGTAAAGTAATATAATGTGATGCAATGCAGTTTGTCTCGTTGGCCTGTTGGCTCAAGGGTCCAACTGAAGGAATTAAGATTTGAACTCTTCTTGGAATTAAGCTCATAACCGGCTCTAGGGACCATCTGAAAAATCAGGATATGAACTCCCTTTGGGATTAGCTCATCATCGGCTCAAGGGACTGTGTGAAGCATATATTTAAGAGGCCAGCGCGGTCAGAACACGAGGAGCTAAAACGGCATTCCACCCATTCAAACTGGCAGCTATGGTGAAGGAAAGTTACTGATAAATATTTTTATTAATTACTCTGCCATAATTTTGGCTAGAGGTACTTAGCGCTTTTGTGAGGTACTTAAAAGGCGCTATAGTAAGTGTCTGCATATATACATACATTAATCTCACCAAGGACACTAACGCCGCCACTGCCGTACTCGGGTAGTGCCAGTCCCAAGCCTGGATAAAGGAGGAGAGCGACGTCAACAGCATTTGATGCCATAAGATGTCGTAAACGTTGGGACTAGTACTACTAGTAATCCAATACATTGAAAATGAACAGGGTCGAAGCTATGGTATAACGGTTCCTAAAGAAAAATCTGCACGTATATACATAACTACATATAGACTATGTGTATGCATACATACTTACACACAAACACAGACCTACAAATGGGCGCTTCCTTCAAACGTCACTATTCGGGAAATATACGATAATATTTACCTAATTTTAATTAATATTAACTGTCTTGCATGTTGACTTATAGAAGTGCTCCATTTTATAGGCGTCTCGGCTAACTATCTGACCTACGACCTTACTATGACCTCACCACTCTGTTCCTGTTGCAATTTCTGCGCAGCCCTTTCATTCAAAGCTGAAAAGAAATTACACTACTTTTAAAACTCCTGTCCTTATTCCTCCTCCTCCTCCTCCTTCTCCTCCTCCTCCTCCTCCTCCTGCTCCTCCTCCTCCTCCTCCTCCTCCTCTTCTTCTTACCTCTCATCGCTTTAATTCCAAACACCGTCCACTGTAGCCGTCTGTCTGTCTGTCTGTCTGTCTGTCTGTCTGTCTGTCTGTCTGTCTGTCTGTCTGTCTGTCTGTCTGTCTGTCTGTCTATTTGCCTGAACCTTGGAATTTTGGACCTGGACATGGAAACGAACATGACTGCCTCACCTGCCTCATCGATTTTGTTATCGACGAAGAGCCCGTGAATAAGCTGGTTCTCGTGATCTAGCTTTTTGGGCGTTGAAGAAATTTGGAGATTACTGTTCTAAGCAAGTGAGTAAGTGAGTAATGTCATTAACGCGAGAGAAACGCCTACTCTATACAAACAGCAACGCATATAAAACAGTAAAAAAATCACAATGACAGCAAATTGATACACATAACAGTTTAAAACTTTAAATCTCAAATACAGTTCGAGAGAAAGCTAGCAGCATTTATACTGAAGCAATCATATGAACCAGAGGAGAACATACAGGAAGAACAGCAACTTTTATATTTATATAATGAGCAAATGATGAAGGATTTTTATGTACAGCGTATATATGCCCGTTTGTGAGCCGGGTGTCCGTCCCATTGCTGTTCAGCAAGGAGTCCACGTGTTGTCGGAGTCAATTAGGTTGGGCTCTTGAAAAACAGTCGGCGCGATAGAACAATAAAGTATAAAGACGGAATCATCGCTTTCGTGGTTTTCATCCGATGCTCAAAAGAAGGCCGGCATTTAGCAATTGGTCGAGGAGGCAGGTGGAGTCTCTCAGATCAGACTTCGAAGGAAGAGACAGCAGCGGGCTGGGAGATACAGACAGACAGACCATCAGAGTGACAGAGATGCAGGAAGACTGAACAACAGAGATAAAGAGACACATGTACATACATACATACATACATACATACACGCATGCATACAGATAGATAGACAGAAAAAGGCAGAGAAGGAGAGACACAAATACAGACAGACAGACAGACAGACAGACAGACAGACAGACAGACAGACATAGTGAGACAAAAAAGCAGACAGACACAGACAGACACAGACGGATAGACTGTGGTGCCTGCGTTCTTCCAATTAGACCGGATCAAGACGTAGTTCTGTAGCGTTCAGCGGAAGCGAGTCTGTCGTCGACCAGCGAATGTGTCGTCGTCAGCTGCGCTGGTCACCCAAATCCAGTTCCAGGGTCTTCGCTGGTCGAAGTGTTGCTTAGTCGTTGGTTGCGGAGGAGGGCATCAGAACGATGGGGGGCCTCATCACGAAACGGGACGAGGCCTTCGACAGACCCTTCAGAAACGTGTGAGTTAATATTACAACTACAGTTCTTTCTTCAGTAGGCCTACACTGAACACTTTTATTATGTTTAAGACTTACAGTAAGATAGTATAGGAGAAAGTCTTACATGGAACTAATATTATCAGCATCTTTGAGAAGTTCTCGAAATGCGCAGTATAAATGATCAGCTGCATATGTACCAGGGTGGGATTTGTAATTGGTAACAGTGGGAAGAAAAAAGTGAAATGTATGGCGGCGAAATGTATCTTCAATGGGAAAACATTCCATACTATTCCTCGTAAAAATTTTGTTATCAATATTTCCTCCACTAAATCTACTCATTTTCCCTAATATCATCTACTATTTCTTCATTATTTTTCCTAATATCTTTTCTGTTTCCACTAATTTTATCTCTTAATTTCTTCGATGCACTCTTTAAACTAATGTTTTTTCATAATGTCGTCCATTATTCCAATTATTTTCTCTTTAATTTCCATCGCTATTCAAGTTAACAGTTCATCTCTACCATCTGATTCATTTCCGCTGACGTAGAGAGCGCCACTGATAAGTTTCTCTTGAAACGGCGATATATAAATGTACTGATATTATTACCATTGCCATCTTAATAATATTCTCCACAATTTTCAATTATTTCCTAATTTTCTCAACTATTTCAACTTTTATTCTACCATAATATCGCCCACAACTCCCGTTATTTTCGCCACTCTTTTCACTGATTTATCTTTTCATTTCCTTCATTATTTCTACGAATATTTTAACCTAATATCTTGTGTTATTTCTTTTCCTCTGATGCACAGTGAGGTCTAATCCTCCCACACTAATTCAACGTAACAATTACTAATGCCATTGGGTTGGACTAATTATTGGCCTACGCGCCCAAATAAGTTTCAAGAGTAGCAGTAGCGATCAACATGTGCCATTTGTGTGTACCTCTGAGTGTGTCTGTGTCTGTCTGTGTTTGTGTGGCTCCTGGATGCTCTCCGCCTACTCCTCTTTCCAGAAACCACTGCTACTTTGGAATGCAGGTAGCTTACTCCACTTCTGCCAGACTAATTGGCCAAACCACTTTGAGCGTGTATGTGTGTTTGTCTGTTATGTGTGGGCGTCCAGATTCATCTCATGCTCCCGTAGTTCACTCGTTTTCCAAGTAGCGTCATTCATCCGCTGGAAATTCATGTCTGCCAACGGAAAACACTATGTAGAAATGTGGCTACTGCTACTATTTAATTTTGAATTTGCACAACTGATTCTGCAAATTCTCCATTCCCTTCACCTATCCTCTAATATAAACTAATCTAAAGACTTCTATAGCGCCGTTACTATAATGCCTAAGGCATCAGTCGATGGTCGCTTCAAGTCAAGATCGCAGTCCCAAATCATAGTCCGTTGGAGAAGCCGGGTCGAATTCCGATAGGTCAGAGAAAAAACAAGAGGCTAGGCTACGATGTGTAAGCAAGTTGAAGCAGACGAATTGGCCAAACTGGACAGATGAAACTGTAGTTCACCTATCGTTAACTTTTCTCGCAAGCTCCACTCTTACTCCTCAGACCATTCATTCAAAACTTAAGTCCAGCAGCTTCAATAAATCTTAACCTGATCCATTAAATCTGCTGTTTTCCGATTTCTCTTAACCTAAACCCAACCCACCGTAACAGTTACTCTGTCTCTCAACAGGCGCCATATAAATTTCGATAAAATTACAAATTACGATTAATCCGCCACTAGACATGTTATGCCTTTGAGCAGCATTTAAGCTACACTAGATTTTAGACCTGTGCCAGCATGCATCAACTGCATAGCCTACCTAAGAAATTGCAGATGTGGGTGCACAGGTGATCACGTTGATTGCGCTCAGGTACGCGATTTATCTTCGGCATACATAGGTATCTTCGCAGTTGTTTGACACGTGAGCCTGATTGAAGATGCTATACTCTTACGGATGCGAGAGGATCGAGGAAATTATCTGCGGCCGTTCAACGCAGACCGTGTGATCCACCTGGATAACTAACTGGCGTAAATTTCCATGGGCGGATCTAGGAAATGAGTTAGGGGCACTTCTGATTAGCAGAGTCTGGAAAGTAATAAGAGAAGCGTTTAGGAGAAAACCTTAGATCGTAAAGTTCGCGTGTGTTGGCTTACGTCCGCTTTATACAGATATTATTCATTTAATATTGTTCTCGAATTTTGTTCAAGCTCTTTCTCCCACTTGAACTGACCTGCCGTTGATGCTTTGTGCATTATGAAAATGGCGCTATAGAAGTCACACAATCATTGCGCTAACGTTGTAATAACGCCAAACAACGTTACATTATTGTTACTGTAACGTTCTATAAACTTTTGTGCAAGCGTTTTATCTACATAATAAAAACTAACGAAACAACGTTAATTAGTGTTTCACACAAACGTTGCATCAACCATTACACAACCAACGCCAGAACAACGTTTCATTATTGTTATCATAACGTTTCTTCAACGTTTGCATACAGGAAAACCATTTAAGCAGCGTTAAATATGTGAAAAAGCAACGTTTAACAAGCGTTTCGTTAGCAAACGTTAGATCAGACCATATTTCAAAGTTACATTAAGGTTTATGAGCTGCCTTGGTATGTGCTCGATCGGTTGGTTATGTATGGGTAAGTAAGGGGAAGGGAGGGGAAGGGAGACGGAGGCAGGAGGTAATTGGGCGGTGGTGCTTGGAGTCGTTGGATACGCCGATGCTTGCAACTATACGTCGACTGATGTCTTCATTCTCCTCCTCCTTATCTTCTTTGTTGTTCTTCTTCTTTTATCTTTTTTCCTTCTTCTTCTCCTTCCCGTTCTCCTTCTCATTCTCCTCTTCCTCCTTCTCCACTTTCTCCTCTTTCTTTTTCCCCTTCTCCCCCTTCTTCTTTTCCTTCTCCTCCTTCGACATCGCCTTCTTCCTCCTCCGTTTTGTCGTCGTCATCTGCATTTGACCCGGCGTTAGGCCTTCGACTTGTGGAAAATAGAAAATCGTTAGTTTCGATTACTCGTCGCAAGATGGCGTTGCGAGTCATCGAGAAGCCAAAGCCGTCGTCGACCTTTCTACGCGTGATACCTCTACGTTTACATACATACATACATACATACATACATACATACATACATACATACATACATATATACATACATAGGCCTATACACACACACACACACACATATATATATATATATATATACTCCGCGTCTTTTGCATTTCATAACTCGGAATATTTAAATTATTCACGCTGCCACACGTATCATTACCAAAGTATCCTACTGCATGCAGTTTACAATACGACAGACAGACAGACAGACAGCAGGCAGGCAGGCAGACAGAGAGACAGCAGGCAGGCAGACAGACAGACAGACTGTATGTCCTGGTGTGCTACGCTGTGCCTGTCCCTAGAATTGAGTAGAGTTGAACCGATGCTTGTTCCTAATACACGACCCAAGGTAACGAAAGCATTTGAGCTTTTAATTTGGGTTGAAGAATTCGCCATGAAAGCGAGGATCAATCCTCACATGGACAAATTCACCGCCGGCTGAGAACGGATCCAGAAGTGACAACACAATCGAACGTTGTCACCAGGGGGCTATCCATCTGTCCACCCAGCGGCTGAGTCGGACAAATATCCGATTACTCAGAATGGTTCGTCAGCGGTGATCAGCCGAAGGGAGACCAGACCAAGGCAACCGGATAGACTAACACTGGCACAAATTGATACAAGTGCCTCTGTGCTGATATTTTATGCATTGGATGACCCAACACATAACATCACCAGATACATGTAGAAACGCAGAACCCTCTTCGCCGCCTTTAACCCGCTCCAATATCGGTCTATGTAAAGGGCCTGTGACTGTAAGCATATCTATATACAATTGCATGTATAAACGTACATATATACGCATATGTATATATGGATGTATGTATGTATGTATGTATGTATGTATGTATGTATGTATGTAGGCTTACATAGACTGGTCTATATTGTTGAAGATTGTCTACAGATATGTAGTAGGACACCGCCTTTAAGACAAAATATGGCTTTATTTCCCGAGCTATTTACAACCGAAACAGAACTCACACAGTTTCAAGATGTCGACCTCAGGCAGCAATAAAACCAGCGAAAGCCTCACGAAGAGAAACAAAACGTCCACAAGCAAACGGCGACGAAGAACGGCTCAAAATGACCCTACGCAGTCACCTACGCAGGTTGACAAATACGAATAGTCTAGGGACTGGCAACAAAACTGCCACGCAGGACCAACAACCAAAATCCAATCTGAGCCAAAGTTGAGCACAACATCTTTACATAAGGCTGGCTTTCCGGCCTACATGAACAGAAGGCGTACAACGTGTGCATGTGTATGTGTATATAAACACGTGCATATCTATGTGTAATGTACATGCATTAATGCATGTAAACGTATATATATTTATGTGTATATATATATATATATGTTACACATACATTTAAGGTACTGTAAACGCATTATCTGCGCCGTAATAATGACCAAAATCTATGCATATATAAAATATATTATATAAATATATACATGAATGCGTATAATGTATAACATATAAACGCATAACTCGCACTGTACTGATTTCCTTAGAGAAAGTGAGCAATCAATGACCACCTAAGACCGATCTACTCGGCATACATGTCCTTGTTTTTCTCAACCGCCGACATATATCATTATAGACTTGCCCTACCAACTGGACCACTTCTCAGGCAGGCGTGAACGAGGTCTACTGCAATAACTTTTCAAGGTAGCAATGTCTCCAAACGGCAGACACTAATGCAGCCAGAGCGCGTGTAAATTAAGATATCATACACAGGGTTAAAATACAGAGTCTTTGTGGTCTATATCCATATATCCAGACATTGTTGTCATAAATGGGTATGCCCCTATTCGTTTTCATTTTGATGTACTTACTCTATTAACAGTTTCATTTCCGCTCACTGTATAATATTACTAACAATCCTAATAATACTACTACTTATATTGTTAATAATATTATTGACCTCAGGTTAAGATAATATTATTATTATTTTGTTATTATTTTATTTTTTGTTTTTAATTCTGTTATTACTTTTAATAATTATACTACTACTACTACTACTACAACTACTACTACTACCACTACTATCACTACTACCACTACTACTACTACTACTTCCACTACTACTACTTCTACTGCTACTAATGTTAGTGCTACTGCTACTGCTGCTGCTGATGTTGCTGCTGCTATTATTATTATTATTATTATTATTATTATTATTGTTGTTGTTGTTGTTGTTGCTGTTGTTGTTGTTGTTATTATTATTATTATTGTTGTTGTTTTGTTGTTGTTATTATTATTATTATTATTATTATTATTATTATTATTATTATTATTATTATTATTATTATTATTATTATTATTATTATTATTATTATTTATTATTATAGTTCCAGATGAATTTCTTGCTCCTATGCTAATTTTTTTGTTCCCGAGGGAATACACGTACTTCTGGTAAAAAATAATGACAGCAAAAATATTGCCTGTAAATTTGCACACCGCGTTATAATGTCGTTGCGTTCAAGGGCATGGGGGTCATAGATTTCAGTGGAGACGAGGACTGTTATCGATAGTTCTGTTACAGCGACATCGATCATCGTCTGAACAGTAGCAGCCTGAATATACTCACAGAACCCGATAATCAAGTAAGTAAGTAATCTTTATTAGTGCAAGACAAACGTCCACATTTTGTAAACAATGCGTACAAAAACAGTGCAGAAGGAAAGCACAAAGACCGTCAAGGAATAATCAATGACGCGATGTAAAATCAACTTTAAAATACTTTAAAATAAGTATGTGAGAAAATTATCGGAATTCATAGTTGAGTAAACACAGGAAAACTCGACTACTGTAATTCCCTATTGTACGACACTACAAAGTCCAACATTGCCAAACCGCTAGCCCGACTAGTGACAGGAACCCGCAGGTTCGATCATGTCACTCCCATACTCGCAAAGTTACACTGGCTGCCTATCAGTTCCAGGATCACTTATAAGATAGCTCTCCTTACACGTAAGACTCAACCAACCAATCAGCCTGCCTATCTGTCTTCGTCCTTACAGCGCTATCAGCCATCCAGATCTCTGCGTTCGGCTACACAAAGCCGTTTGTCTCTTCCTGACATCCGTGACTATCGGTCTGAATTCTCCAGACGCGGATTCAGCAATGCTGCACCAGTCATCTGGAACAATCTCCCTGTTTACATTACTCACAACAACATCTTATTATACATTTTCATAAAGCGGCTTAAGACCTATTTGTACCGTCTTGCTTTTGTTGTCTGACCGAAGTGACTCATCCACGCCTACGATTCCTCGCACATGGGGTGTCAACAAATGTCTTACTTACTACTAGGAAGCAGAGACGTACCAAAATTCCGCTTTACAGAATTGACTGAATATTTCATTATATACAAATAATAATGCTATGGGCACAATTACCCAGTTTTGTATGCAGTGTGAGTTCTTTGTTGTCATTCAGGTCTAAACTTAACATTCATATGTTTCAAGTTGCTTACCCAAAGTTGCTTAACTTTAAGTTTCCTGGCTTGTTGGATTTCGACCTGTTTTCTTCACCAGAACACGATTTTATCATTATTTTAAGTGAAGCGACCATCGATGCCTTATGCATTACGACAACGGCTCTCTGTGAGCCAAGAGATTAAATCATTTTAGATGAGATAAGTCTATAACATAAACTAAAATTTTATGCAAACTTTTCTTGACCTTAGGTAGATTATCACAAGCAAACCGATTGCGTATAATAAACTAATCGGTACCTTAGTAACGTTTCCACAACGTTAACTGGACGTTAACAAACCATTATTCAACGTGCTCAGCTACAAGAAACGCTTTAAAACGTTTGCCTGTTGCTTTGGTCTGGATCAAGATTTTTGACCTTTCAAAGTCAAAGTTATATAAGCGAAATTTTTGATTAAAACACAGCCCTATATCTGATAGATCACAGCGTTCTAACTTGGTCTTCCATTCTTCTATCTGTTTACCGAAATCGGGTTGTCACCTGAAATGCTACATAGAAGCACGAGTGCCATATAGGTTACCGACGCCTCATTTACATCTTAACATATCATGAAATAAAAATCACATTTATAAGTCGCTTCGACTCATTATTCACCAAAATGCCAACGTTTCCCTGAGCATTCATCATGCCAGTCATCCAATAAGCATCAATTTCATTAGCCACTGACTGCCCTCATACTTAACGCTATTATTATATAGATTTGCGAAGGTAGGTTTGAGAGGTAATTAAAAGGTGTTATACAATTCTTGAGATACATATGTAGGTATGCGTCCCCTCAATTTTAAGAAGAAACCAATTACCTAAATTAAACATGTATTTAGAAATATTATCAAATACGTGCCTTGACACCAGACAATCTTTTTCTATGAGCATTCTTATTGATCACGATGCACTGTTTGCTGCACTCGGTGTTTTAAGAACAAAAATCGCGTCTATCGTGACGCCACATCATCGTCGTCATCATCGTCGTCATCGTCGTCGTCATCATCATCGTCGACGGCCCTGGAATTGTACTCGCGTAGATATCGGTCGGTCGGTCGAGGCCCCGTTTTCCAGCGATCAGCGGAAGTTTCCCGCTCCACTCGGACCTTGAAAGACGATCTATCTAAGCAGACGATCACATAAATTGGCGCATGCGCGAGACTGGTTCCTGCCGCCCTCTGTCGGACGCGTCGAGTAAACATCGTTTGTTTCTTGCGCTTCAGTCGGTCGGTTTCTGAGTAAAGACACACCAGGCGGCGGCGGCAGCAGCAACAGCAGCTGAAAAGGCGTTCCAGTGCAGTTGTCATTAATACACTCTCACAGAAATCATGTCTGATCACTTTAGGCACTGGCGAATAGTTATAGCAGGTTCACAACATCGTATGCACAACAGTGGCTCGTTTTTAAGACTGATCAATTTGAATATGGCGTTACAGCAAATTCAATGTCGCTTCGCTGCCAGACAATTATGTCTAGTTACTGCAAAAATTTCTACAAAAAACTACAATAATTTTGGACTCTAGGCTACAGTGACTGCCGTTCTCTATCATTAGACATGTGTGGCTATTGTTTCCCGAGGGTACTTTAAGAGTATAGCGTAACCAATTCTATACACCCGACAATCACAAGCTGAGATTGGCGTCAACACCAGACCCAAGATATCGATAGGGCCACTTGAAACTCTACTACGGAATTGTAGTAATTGTCGTAGTATCAAGCGACCTTAGAAGCACAAGATGTCTCTAAACAATGAAACTACTACCACTGCTGCTGTTGCTATTACTTTTCTTCTTCTTCTCCTTCTACTACTACTGCTACTACCACTACAACCGCTACTGCTATCAATGCTACTGCTGCTGCTAGCATACTGCTTATTGTAGCAGTTATATCTATGAAAGTGTTGACGAGCTATGTTCAGCTTTGAAGTCTCGTCGTACACGGGACACTTGTCGTCCGTAGATGCGACACAGTCGAATTAAGTTTCAACTGCAGTTATTACTCAACCATCGATTTATATAGCGTTCGACCACAGTAGTTAGCGCGAACGCTTTCAATCGAGTCGTTCAATGGCTTTTCTTCTTTTTAATTGATGAAGTATTATCATCACAAATGATCAAATTTGCAATTGACAAGCTCTTACTGGCTTTCTTAGATTCGTCGACGAGAAAACTATTCGTGTAATCCTTAAAAATAATTTCTGCTATAAGCAGACCCAAGTGTGCAGTGGCTTGAATGCTCATCGACATCAACCGCCTGGTGTCAAAGCGAATTCACTGTGACCTACTGCCAGACAGTTTATACTGTTTTGTACTGTTTACAACGTTAGAAGGCCGCGTGGATAATACTGTCGATGTCTTAGGCTTTATTAAATTGGCCCTGCCGAAGTTCTCAGCTTAGCTAAGCTCAGATTAGATTAGATTCCATATTATTTGCCCTACAAATATTATGGGATCTGATTTTATTTGATTGGATTAGATGTAAGCTGTCGTCTGAAAACAGAAAACACCGAGGGTCCTGCATTACCAGACAATTGCAACGATGACAACACCGACAACGACGACAACAACAACGACGACCATAATGATGATGATGATGGTGGTGGTGGCTGTGTCGGTGTTGGTGGTGATGATGGCGGTGAAGATAATCCATGTGTGTTTCTAGATATTTATATAGCGCCTTAAAAACGTTGTATAAATGTCTAGATAATGCTCCCAACGGCGCTGATAGAAGAAGGCGAGACATAGATAAGCTGCAAATGTTTTAGCTGTTCAAGTTTATCATTTTCATCCTCCAAAACTCTGCTCGAAACTGTGCCAGAACTGTGTGTCAAATTATACAAAAACTATGCACCAAATTATATCAGAACTATGTACAAAATAATGCACAAAACTATGACGCTTTTAAGACAAAATTATGTCAAAACTATTAACGAGAAACTCTGTCAAGGCTACGGACTAAATTAATCCAAAAACTATGCATAAAACTATGCAAAACTGTTTGTCCGAACTATGTTTGTTTTGGCTACATCAGCGTCTGAGGTTAACCGTCTGTCGACTCTACTTTTAGCCGACTACGATGACCTTCACACGTGCAAAGTATTCCTTGTATGTTTTATATACAATCGTCGTTGTTCTTCCACTTTTACGATCGCTGTGGCTCTCACCAGATCCAGGCGCCGACTGCTTTGTTGTGTCTAACAATAACAGGTTGAACGGACTGTATTCAGTCAATACAGTGTAATGCTACTTGATCTTTCTGAACCTAACTCATTCTGTTCTAAGATATGGCCTGACCTGACATCACTTGACCACATTAATGCATACTAGTACAATACATTTACATCATTATGTATGCATGTATGTATGTATATGTGCATGCATGACTCTATATGTAGGTATGTATGTGTTTATGTATGCATTATGTATGTATGTATATATGTATGTATGTATATATGTATGTTTATATGTATGCATGCATGCATGACTATATGTATGTATGTATATATATGTATGTGTGTATTATATATGTATGTACAATATGTATGTACAGTATGTATGTATGTATCTGTGTATGTATCTACACACCAGTATATATGCCTGCATACATCGATTGAGGTAATTCTGTTGTGAAATAATGTATGAAGCTTGAAACTGCATATGAAGCGTGAAACCAAATCGAATGAAATCAATTTAAAGCCTATTCAGCAGATAACACCGAGGCCCAAAACAGTTTGAGGCCTCGGCCCAGTGGCAACAGGTCCTCCACCCTCGTCGTTCTTTGTCCTTGAGGCCATCGAGTTCAAAGAGTTCGGACGTCAGACAATTCCTTACTTAATGACTCATTCCTTGTTGACAGTCAACGTAACCGACCTCCATCTGGAGTGGAAACGGAAATTCCCCATCGTTTGCTAGCCGCCACTTAGGCCTGGGACACCCCCATTGAGCGCCGCACATATCACCCGCTGCAAGACAGAGGGCGCTGTTTCGAGGCCAAAGTGTAAGTCCGAACGAAATCACGATCCGTTAGCTTCGAAGCCAGACTCCTGGGACTCTAAGCATCGGGCAGTAAACAATTGTTACAGAAATTCTTGCGCTGAATGAAGGAAGAAAGGATGCTCTCGCGAAGCTTACATTAGACTTAATGTGACCATAATGCTCATAGATGTAAACGGGGTGGTGTCAGAACACAGTTCTTCTTGCCGATTACCACCCAGTTTTATCTGATTCGGCCATCTTTAAATGGCCACATTGGCTTGCTTTATTAAACAATTGCCGCTTACGACTGATGAGCGTTTCTGGCGACATTAGTGTCTATTTTGATCAGACACTACTGAATACTGAGAATGCGCGGATGCTGAGGGAATGTATGGGCGTGTCAAGAGGGTCTTTACGGTCGTATAAGGCGAACAACTGGTGCATCTCATGAGGAATTCGTGTTTCTTGGAGCGTAACGTTGTCGCATGAATGCAAGAAGCGAGACAGAGAGAGTACGTGGATCCTCACTGGACAAGGTATTTATTTAACTGTGCATTTGTCCATTTCTTTATTGACTTTCAGTATTCGAGGGGAGTTTCCGGTCGGCTGAAGCGTCCTCTTCCGCAGGTTTCGAACTTCGAGTGGAATTGGATGCAATTCTTGTTCGACCTGGGTCATTAAATGCGTTTATTGCTTGGTCTTGTTTTTCACGCGTGGCTGCACACATGCTGACGATGTGTTGACGCCACTTATAGCCCATAAACAGTCCAGATAGCGGCATCACGTTTCGCGCATACGGGCCATCCTGTCTGTCAAAGTAGCTTTCTGTATGTAAGCTCTATGTACTGTATATATGTGCGTATGTAAGTGTGTATGTTTGTATGTATGCATGCCTGTATGTATGTATGTTGTATGCGTGCATGCGTGTATGCATGTGCGTGTTTATATGCATGTGCGCATGCATATATGTATATTTGTATGGATATCAGTATTTACATTTCGCCTTCCAAGAACCACAAAGGCGACGAATTGGACATTAGGAAGGCGTGTGATTTACTCTAAGAGCTTACTGACTTTGCAAGGGAGCTATCATAGTTCGAGGAATAGGTCTGCAACAGATCTTGCTCACCTTACACCAATTTATTAAATTATGGATCATAATCATGAAGAATGGGCTGCTGAGCACGAAAAACTGGCCGCGGAATTTTCTTCTTCTTGGATGGGGTTTTCCCTGAACGGTAACCTGATTCTTCCTTTCTACGCTGCAAAGGACTTCTGTATTATAGTAACTGAATCCGAACTACGTGCACACTGTGTTGCATGTAATGAGCGGATGCGGTTAGGCTATGTAAAGTAATGACTTGTTTATTACGCTCCCTATAAGCTATTATTATTATTATTATTATTATTATTATTATTATTATTATTATTATTATTATTAATACAATTTACAAAGCTCCGTAGCACAGCCGAGGCCGAAGAAAAGGGCGCTGTACATGGGTTTAAAAATCAACTACAGTCATAAGATATCGTAAAAAGATGTGTCTTGAGTCGTGACTTGAATGTGTCCAGAGATGGGGCATTCGTCACATTATCAGGAAGACTGTTCCACGCAGTGGGTCCGGCGACAGTGAAGGAACGTTCGCCGAACTTGGCATATTTGTATCCAGATGTGTCTAAATACTTAATATAGTGCCTTGTAAGTACCCCAAAAAGAGCTGCACTCGCGAGCCTAAGTGGTACTAAAGTTTGTTGTGAACAAAAAGTTCACATTTAAGCAAATAATGCTAGACAAGGGGTGTCACCTTCACACGTAGAGCCCAACCAGCGGGATTTATTGTGTGTATTTCTGGGGTTGAAGGATCTTTTCCATGAAGTGCATCCAATGCAATAGTTAGCACATCTAAGACTACACTAAGAACATTCAAGGCAAAAGTAAGAACATTCGAGGTAACAGTAAGAACACCCAAGGCAACAATAAGGACATCCATGCAACAGTAAGCAAACCCAAAGCATAGTAAGCACATCCAGGGCAGCCGTAAGCCCATCCAAGACAGCAGTAAGCAAGTTCAATGGATCCGTAAGCACATACAAATTAACAGTAACGCATCCACAGCATAAGTAAGTAAATTCAAAATTTCAAACAGAACCGGATTAACCAGTATGCAAAATATGCAACTGCATGGGGCCATCGCTGCAAACAGAGGCCCCCAGACCGGAGTCAAAAATTTTCTGCGGTGACAAAAACCGACGTAGAGTTAACTATATCGGCTCTTTGTTCGTGATAACTAGTCATTAGTTTTAATTTTTTAGACAGGAATTGGCACCATTTTGCAGAAATGAAAACTCGAGTACACAATCAGCTGTTTTACATACATTTCTTGTAGTTGAATCTTGGAATTCGTGTAGATCCAATTACATGTTTTAAACAAACCCCGATCCCGATCAGTTATTCTGCTCTTTCGATGCGTAAAGAATATCTTACAATAGTTTTACCAGAGTTATAACTGTATTATATATATAAAATATAATTATATATGTATAATAAACAGCAGCAGCAACATACGTAGCCCGAATATACCCAGTTTCGTACTAAATGATTCAAAATGTTTTGGCTTCCGGGGCTTTACCCCGGACTCCGCTAGGAAGCCAATGACGCTCCTTCAGATCGTCCAATCCTTAGAGACACCCGCTTTTCATCCAAGTACTGGAAGACCTGGTTAAAACGTCGTGTGCGCCGATATGTGTGGTCTAACATAGATGTTTACTGTCAGTATAACAAACACATTTGGAACCAAGTTAGATAGCCCCCAAAATGCACAGCATTAACGTCATCTGTTAGATACACTTGACTACTTCAAACCAGTAGTCAGTTGTATGTTGGACAGTGCAATACACAACACTGACTCATCATATTACACTTTGATTGTAGCGTGTCTTTATGGTATCCCATCATCCATGCACTGTAGGACAGAGGCTCTTCGTGTTTGGCTTGCATGGTTAATCGGGCCCTGTATTCAAAGAAACAGCAAGCACATCCAAAGGAAGAGATCTTGGCTATTAAAGGCAAGACAAAGGCTTTCAACATCAAAATATGATCGGGATTTGAACACCGGATGTAGAGGCAAAAGGTCGGTTCGTTAACCTCCCGGCCCAGCGGCAAACTATACTCAGTCTAGTTATATAGCGGAAACATTTTTAAATTGCCTTAAAACACACTTGCTTATATCAGTTAGATAGTCATGCATGCAGAGTTTGTGCATACATACATACATGCATGCATGCATGCATGCATGCATGCATACATACATACATACATACATGCATGCATGCATACATACATACATACATACATACATGCATACATTCATTCATACATACATTCATACATACATACATACATAAATATATACATCGATACATACATACGTACATACATACATACATACATACATACTTGCATAGATATATACATTAATACATACATACGTACATGACCGTGCACGAGAAAACCCTCACAAAGTTGGTAAAGTAAATTTGCGGAAGCTCTTTCAGAAGGGAAGTATAGGCATAAAATGTGTCAAAATGGTTTCTTTGTGCATTTGTTGTCCCTGTTCTGTTAACTATCGAAAGTCTATAAAGGCCTTATGTAGAGTTTCGCTGTCTAAGAGTTCAAGTTTATTGCGATGTCCTGCAACTAAAACTTAATTAAACATGTTCTTTGGTGCTCTAATTTGAAGCATTTCCAATGTTATGAAGGTTTTCTCATGCACAGTCACATATACATATATACCTGCATACATTAATACATACATATATATATACAATTATACATACATACAATATATTGGTCTGTTCGCACGGTATGATTTAAATCGCTCCATTTGGGTCCTTGATGTGGACTGGGTTTTGCGTCCAAGGCTGTTTCGAAAGAACCCGGAGGAGCAGTAAACACCTCGAGCAGCGTGCCTAGGCGGTAAGTCCTATGTAGGTCGAAATCAAGTGTCTGATTGCATGTCGGGAACTGCTTGCGGCGCCGGTCAATTTTTACGCAGAAACAGACAACGGAAGGAAATGGGTGGACTACATTGTTCACTCTCTCCTTCCTTCCTTCTAAGTGTCTGCCTCATTCTCCTCATTCTGTCTTCCTGTTCTCTCCTTCCTCTTCCTTCTCATCTTCCTTAACTTTTGCTCCTCCTCTTTCTCCTCTTCCTCTTCTGTTTCCTCGTCGTCGTCGTCTTCTTCCTCGTCTTCCTCGTCTTCGCCTTCCTCGTCTTCATTCTCCCCCTCCACTTGCCGTTTTATGTTCAATTGTTCAATTGCGTTCTTTTTCCTTTTGCATCTTCCTGTTGTTTATTCGTTCTTCTCTACTGAATTCCCTGCTGCCTGCCTGCAGTGTACATATATATACACGTTTTATGTTTATATATGTGTATATGTGCGTTCAAGTCTTGGACGCACGTGGTGCACTTACTCTGTACGTGTATTTATGCGTGAATCTGTGCTCATGTTTGAGTGCGTAAGATGCTTTCGTCAGTGTAAATATCTGTTTTCGAATCGGATTGTAATGGCATGCACGGACGGACGGACGGACGGACGGACGGACGGACGGACGGACGGACGGACGGACGGACGGACGGACGGACGGACGGACGGACGGACGGACGGACGGACGGACGGACGGACGGACGGACGGACGGATGGCTGGTTATCGGTTCCATCGAAGCAAGACTGTTGTTAGGTGGCTGGTTTTGTGTCATTCCTCCTCTTCTTCCTCCTCCTCTTTCTCCTCTTCCACTCCTCTAGTTTTTTATCCTATACGATCGCATTCTTGGTTCCCATCATCTCGATTCTATTCTTGTTCATCTTATCCTCCTCTTCCTCCTCCTCGTCTTGTTTTTTTCTTATTCCTCTGGTCTCGTCTACCCATTCTCTTCGTGTCCTCCGGCTCTTCCTATCTTCTTCAGTTCTCTGGTTTCTTTTTCTTCTTATTTTTATCCTTCCTCTCATTTTATTTTTCTCTTCTATACTTCTTTTTCTTCATCTTCCTCCTTCTTGCATCACAGCTGTGTTTGTTTTTTTCTTCTACTCCCGTCCTCTTTTCTTTCTGCTTCTCCTGCTGCTCTTTTTCCTGACCTACTCCAACACCGGTTGAACAATCTGACAAAAACATAGCGGAAACGCGTCAAGAAAGCATCGCGACCACTCAGATACCACGCCACCTGACGACCAAAATATTCACCAATTCCAGCTAAAAACACGACAGAAGGAGCATCGATGTTGTGAAATGTTCGCCCTTTTCATTTAATTTGCGATAAGTTGATTGACATCGGGAAACCGGGCCAAAAACCAGTTCTAATAGCGGCGCCAGACTACGACCAGTTGATGTTTAAAATATTGATTTCCTCTGCATACTGGTCCAGTTCGCGAGATATGGGTACCTCGAAATTATGACAGATATATACAGGCTAATTAGCCTACTGTGGCCACGGAACAAAAAGTAGGCTATCCTGCGATAAACAATAGAAATATAATACGCCTGAACTAAAGTTTATGTGGCGTCGTCGCTTATATAACGGAACGTGTCACGTGACATCACAGTATCACAACTCGGCACATCACAACATTCCATTAAGCTACATCTCTCGGCCACACAACAGCGCATCACATTAATTACTTGCTGAATTGTTCAGTTTCCCACCGGCAGATGACTGATTAGAATGTGTCAGACGGAGTATACATGAAGAGACGGTGTACTGGAAGAAATATTGAATCCTAAGGTAAACACAGTATTCTTCCAGTATCTTGGTGGTAAGCGGAGCTGTTGTGAAGCGGCTTAATCTTCGGGGGGCCACAGGCCTACTATCGTGCAAGTGGGTACAGCGTCGTCCAAAGATAACGAAAGACGTGCTTTTGGTTTTTCCGTATAGTAACAAATATGTACAACGTATTTACGGCGACCTTTGCCCTGCAACAACTCGAGTCCGCGATTCGCTTCGGTCAATGAATATGCGTGGTCAAACCGCTTATGAGATGCAAGTGTTATTTCATCTATCCGCTTTCCGGATGGCCTGACTGCCCGCTTGGCGAATCCACTTCTCTCTAACTTCCCTCTCTTTTAACTTTTTTTCATTCCCCTCTCATCTGTCACCTTCAATTGTCAACCAGCAATTTCTGCCCCATTTGCATTTCAATCTGCGGACCTCTGTTCGTCTTTCCCGTCATCCTCTTTCCGTCTCCTTTCGTGACAGCCGTGAGCAGATTTGTTATACCGATAATAATGATGGTCCGGAGTTACGTATTATTAACATGGTTCAAACAAGTTAAAACAAATGAATGTAGCTCAAGTTAAATAATAAAATCTACACTTCGGTTAAAAACTAATATCATCGTCGACTTGCTTGCGTTTACAAAATTTCACAGCAGACAGATGTGTATCATTTACAGACATAAGCAGACAGAGGAAGACTGACTGACTTGACTGACTGACATATTTTCAGAATTTTTTGTCACGTTTTGCACATCGTTCTTAATTTTCATTTATTTTCAACTTTTCTCCTACATTCCAGATGTTCCTCGTTTCCTCGTTTCCTTATTGCGCATTTTCCTAGTCATCCGAGTTGTTTTCGTCTCTGTTTTCCCGTCAAGAAGTCAACAAAGCACGGAGGATTTTCTCTCTCTGTCAGTCAGCAGTCGTTCTTGTCTGGTTATCAATGCACCAAAGTTCTCCTCGAAGCGGCAGATGTGACAAAGCAAATTATGCAGATATGCGTAGTGGAATATTGGCTTCTGAAATCGATAAAGGAGGCTCAAAGATAGAGAAAATAAATGCGCATTCAGATCATTTGATCTATTGATCAAGTGACTGACTGACTGACTGACTAGCAGTAAGTGACGGAGTGAGTGACTTGCATGAGTGAGAGCGTGCGAGAGAGCGAGTGAGCGTGTGTGGGTGACTGACTGACTGACTGTGACTAGCAGTAAATGACGGAGTGAGTGACTTGAGTGAGTGAGTGAGAGCGTGCGAGAGAGCGAGTGAGAGCGTGTGTAGGTGACTGACTTAGTCACTGATTGATACAGTCACTCAGTCGGTGTTATTGTTTACTCGGTCGGCCAGACCCGATGTCATAAAGATAGAATGGCAAAGTTAACGCACTTGTTTGGACGCCTCTACAGGAATTGCTGAGAAACGTAGTCCTGAGTTAGAAAGATAATTCGGTTGGGGAGCAAATAAGACCACAACGATGCAACGAAAGGACATCAGCTTGTATCATAACTTACACTGGTACCCTTTAACCGACCCATAAAAGATGAAGGGCTGAGTGGACAGCGGATGGCTGGTATTACACGGACGACGGTGTTGATCGGGCCCCATGGTGCTTAACTTCTCTGTGCCTAACAACGCAAAACACAAGTCAGAAGCTGGGTTGACGGAACGGACCTCTTGCTTAACGGGCACTCATCCTGTTATTGACGTGGCACCTTTCGAGATCTCTCATAAGCCCTGAAATGCGTAACTCAGTTCAACTTACTTTAATAACAATAACAATAATAGAAATTTCTCCGGAGCGTTTTTATAAGCCCCGAGGGATCATGAGTACCTCGGGCATAAAAATCTAAAATTAAAAAAGTAATAATGCCTTCATCACGGGGCTGGGACACAGTCTCAGTAATGTCTCTGGAGATCAAAGAGAGGCGACATATTATCTCTTTCAACGCTTGGCATTGACAATTCAACGCTTCATCGCAGTTGCTTCCCACCCCCTTCTCAGCACATTCTCTCTGCCAGAACTTGACGAATAGTTGCTGTCGTTCCAGATGTTCTTGCTCTTCTCCAGTTAGTTTTTAAGCCTCGAGGGATCATGTGTACCTCGGGGCCCTAAAATAATAACATTACTACTACTACGACTACTACTACTACTACTACTACTACTACTACTACTACTACTACTACTACTAATACTACTACTACCACTACTACCACTACTTCTACTACTACTACTACTATTACCACTACTACTAATACCACTACTATTACTATTACTGTAACTAGTGCTGCTACTATTTAATAATAATAATATTATTATTATTATTACTTAATAAGGTCCATCACTGCTGTGTTCAATGTAAAAGGTATCAACCGATGGCGTATAACGGCCAAGTCGGAAACAAGGCAAAGAAACCATATCGAGAAGGTCAGTCCACTAGGAGAGGTAGACTGTGTTGGACAAGCAGTTTGGAAGAGGCGATTCTCAAGTTGGCAACTAAAACTGACACAAGCGACTGAGTAGAACGAACAGATACACGAAAGAGTTCCGAAATCTGGATGAAGCAACCGAAGAAACCCGTTCACCTACAACAATTCTAGTATTAGGTACGCCATGACCAGGGAAAGACAGGCAGATGACCTGGATGAATGATGATAAGCACGGAAATGAGGACTGATTTTAAGTATTGCAGTTGACCAAAGTTCAGTGTTTTATACGCCGTAAGCCCCAATTTGAAACAAATCCTTGGTTGAACACGGGAAATTAATGCAAAGGTCTAACCATAGGAGTATTAGTTATGGTTCTAACCAAAGAGTTCAGAACTTTTTGGAATTTCTGCATGTTTGAATTGTGATACCAGTAAGAAGCTAGTCACAGTGATCAAGGCAACTAGAGACTAATGCGTTTGCCAAAGATACCCTTGAAGACATCGGACATGATGCCTAATTCTGTGTATGTCACGACTATACATGTATGACGACTTACAAAAACCGTTTACATAGCCGGGGAGCGACACAGCAGAATTAAAAACAACGTTCAAGTTATGAGTAGCATCAGTCAACTCAACTTGAGTCAGTCAGTTTTAAGGATTTAAGCCATTCAAACTTTTTAAGTTGCAGTGGAATACCCAGTTGCAGAAATTCAGTTTTCGATGGGTTAAGAAGGAGTTCACTAACTGTCACCCATTATTGCCCCTCCTCAAAGGCATCAGACAACAGCTGCACAGACGAGTAACAAGACAAACTGTCAAATGACATGTAGATTTTAGTGTCATCAGCATAGAAATGTTTCCCATTGATGATTGCCAGGCAACGGACCGAGTGTGTGGTGCATAATGTAAACAAAAGAGGACCAAGCACGGAATCGCTTGGGCCGAAACTTCACCGAAAACATCTGTTATTAGTTTCGTCAGCTACGTGATCAATTTCACAAAGATAGTTTTGTTCGAGGCTCGCAGAGGTGAATAACCGTCATTGTCAGACTCTCTACACTCGACATCTGCGCAAACCCATCTCTCATCTGGTGCCTCGTATCTTGCGGTTTTCTCACTGGGTTTAGTCTGCCACAGTTTGAAAGGTCCAACTGGATTTCGATCATTGCTTTGCAGTATGTGTTCTTTTGGATGTCCTGAGTAGGATACCCACCGACTCTGCTAAAATATGCTACATTTATATACGAACAGTATGAATATGCCAATCATGTATTAGTCGCTATGTATTCAGTGCGTTGATTTTGGAGCTACGAGTTGAAACTTTAACTTAATACTGCGTCTGGTGGATTGTGTTCAAACCCGTTGTCATTTGACGATATAACTTGTCAGTGTCATACTGCTGAACTGATGCTTTCTTTGCCGCTCCATATTAAGAGTATATATCTTTTGCCCCTCAGTTTACGCCCCTTTTCCCTCGTACCCGGAGCCAAACGTTGCCCTCGGCCCCTCCCCACGCTTTTTCTGCACTAAACCTGACTGAACTATATTCAGCAGTTTGCGATTAAATAAAATGCCAAGACGAAAATTATCCGACAAGGAATTTTTAGCGAGGAAAAGAACTTGTGATATATTTACGATATGGCTGGACGAATATCTCGAGATTGAAATTGTTGTAATTGGTGACTATAGAGCGAACCGTTGTGTTAAAGGAGGTTCTTAAATAATGAGACGATTCCGACGAAGTAGTTTCCAATGCGTGCACAAAAACCAACGCTGATGGCGATTTCACAGTTGGTAAACGATTAGACGAATGGAGTTAGGGGACTATTTGAAGCGACAACTGACACACGAATTTATGGATTCCGTTTAAAACGCCGCAATAAAGATAAAACAGACAGTCAGTAAATCAATCATACAACCTACTGTAGCCCTACATACGCGCATTGCAAGAAATAATCAACCTGGGTCATGTGTACGGTCTTTGGAAATCGCACAGGAGAGTCATCCAGTTAGGAGGTCCGCAAAGGGGAAGGATAGTCATCCAAATGAGATCAAGAGGAGGTGGTTATGCCAAAAATACAGATGACTGCATCCAAATTGGATGCATGCAGTCACTTCAGTGCAGCCTGTGCCTTAAACACCAGCTTCAGTCAGACAGCAGACAATCTTACGTCGTTGGTCTAATTAAGGTCCCTTTGCTGGACACGACAGTATCAAAGTACCCCAACCCGTAGCACAGTTAGCTCTGCCATTATCAACATCGTTGCGCATTCTAGGTGTTAGTACTCCGTTGGAGTGCGGACATTTGCAAAAGGGGATAGGGAGAGTAACGCCAAATGAGGACAAGGAGATGGAGGAGTCCAATTTTTTTCAGAAGTCCTCTGTCTTCGACCCCGAAGACAAACGAGGCATAGTCTAACCATATTAACCCAAGTTTAACCTGTCTTTAGTGTTTTTCTTTTTATTCAGCGCGATTTTATAGGCTTTTAGATTCGGCCTACTATAAGTGCAATCTTGCACGGACTAGAGTACAAGACCGCAGTTCCCAGATGTTCGTGCCCACGCTGCAGGCTAGTGCGCCTGAAAAATTAGAGGGAACATCAGATGGAACTAGAGCATTTTAAAATTAGAGGGAACATTGTTTTGGAGGTACCTAAAGGTGAAATATAAGTATTCAGATAATTCATACATGCATACAAGTCAGTGCCTCAGGTTCTCTGCCTCTAAAACTCAGAGTGGCAATAGGAAGTTTTAATTATTCGACCCTAGTTTGTACATTTCTTCTGTTTTTCTTCTGCCCCACAGACTGAGCCGCTACGAAGGTCGAAGGTCATGGCTGAACGATGAGAAGTTCCTCAAGGACCTCGAAGCTGACTCAGTCGATACAGAGGTCCTCGATGAAGAACTACAAGCACTCGAATCGTCCGAATCCAAGTCGTAAGTACTCAAGTACTCGACAGTACGCTCCTTTTGGATAAAGCGCTAACAGTTGGGTGATCTGATTGATTGACTGTTCAAGTGAGTGTGTGATTGAGTAACTGATTGACATATTTACTGACTGGTGATTGATTGACCGATCAATTTGTAGATGAAATAACTGATTTTCTGATTGGAAAATGCATGACTGACTGATTGCCTGATCAAATAAGCGATTGTTGACTGATTGGTTTACTGATTACTTAATGATCGATTGCCTGGTTGATTGATTGACTAAAGAATTAATCGATCGGATTACTGATTAGGCCTACTGACATTTTACTCGATTGGATGCATAGCTTATTGTCTGACCATTCAATCGATTAACTAATTGACTACTTAATTTACTCACTAATTTAAGGTAAAGTTGACTGATTGGTTTACTGATTGCTTAATGATCGAATGCCTGCTTGATTGATTGACTGAAGAATTAATCGATCGGATTACTGATTAGGCCTACTGACATTTTACTCGATTGGATGCATAGCTGATTGTCTGACCATTCAATCGATTAACTAACTGACTACTTAATTTACTCACTAATTTAAGGTAAAGTTGACTGATTGGTTTACTGATTGCTTAATGATCGAATGCCTGCTTGATTGATTGACTGAAGAATTAATCGATCGGATTACTGATTAGGCCTACTGACTTTTTACTCGATTGGATGCATAGCTGATTGTCTGACCATTCAATCGATTAACTAACTGACTACTTAATTAACTCACTAATTTAATTTAACGTAAAGTCAACATATGAAGCTAAATCTAGCAAACTTGTTCAAACGCCACAACAGATATTCTTTAAAAACCCATCCCTATCATGCAAACACTTGAAAATACCTTTTCAACTAGTTGTTTAATTACCTCAGTTTTCAATTCGATTCAAAAGCTATTTATTAAATCACCAACAACATTAGAACTACGCAGCAACATCGTAGGCTGATGCTGTTGCTCAAACGGTTACCAATGGGTGGCAGAAGTCTGGCTGCAAACAGCGTTTAGCCACTCCTGTAATATATTTCCGGCGGCTATGACAACGAATGATGTATAACACGCAAATGATAATAGATTAGTGATGAACAAAAGCAGCAACAGGATGTCATCTGTCAACTCTGGATGAGAATCCGTTGGTTTGGGTTCTGTGTACTACGTGCACGCGGGAGCCCGTCACTGGTAACCTTTCTAGTTATCTGAGCAATGCCTGCTAATTGATAAACTTTCTATTCATAATGACATTTAACATGGTTTAGCTTGGCATAGTGGGCCCTCTTGAAGCGGCGGTATATAAACTTTCGATTACTATTACAATATTAAGAAGTGTTTAAAAAATAATTAATTAATAACGTGTTTATTATTTGTGTGCTTTGCGAAAAAAAGTCCAATCTACTTTAGAGTGATTCATTCGGCAGATTCGCTTAATCTTTTACCAATTGGCACCAGCGCTTTAGCGGTTACCAATCGGCTTTCGGTCGATCGATCTATAGATGGATAAGTGGACCAGACGAGACGCACCTGAACCAACCATCCCTCCCCCTCTCTCTCTCTCTGTCCCTCCCTCTGTCCCTCCCTCTGTCCCTCCCTTCGGTGATGCAACCGACCGTGTGATGCAGGCGATTAGACGCTCTAACCGGAATAAATAGCATCCTTCACCTCATCGCCCTCTACTCCTCCTACTCTTATTCCTCCTCCTCATCCTCATCACCTTCATTATCGTTGCCGACATTGTCGTCATCATCATGCTTGTCATTAAGCATCGTCATCATCATTCTCATCGTCGTCTTTGTCGTCGTTGCCATCCACTCTTTAATCATCATCGGTATATCATCCTTATTGTCAGAAATCTTTCGTCCTATTCATCATCCTGGTCACCGTCATTATCATCTTCCTCAGCAGTAGCAGCAGCAGCAGTGGCAGCATCCGTGGCCGTTACGGCTTTGACCCGGTTCTAATCTCTTCGACAACAAATGCGAGCTCAGTAAGCATGAAAATAGCAAATCCATGCATCCCTCTCTGTAACCCCATTTTCCGGCCTTTCTTCTCCCTCTACCCCCTCGCTCCTTAATCACGCGTTTTTTCTCTCCCCAGCCCACCCTCCATCTCTTTTGCCTTTTTTTCGTCCCTTGGTCCACGCATGACCTACATCCATAACCACTCATTGTCTGTTCTGTTCACCGAACCTTCTTTTTTACACCTCCTTTCTCGCACTGTCCGTCTTTTTCTCTGCCTCACTGTATCTCTAACTATTTCACTCCTTCTGCTTACTCCGTTTCTACAGATATTACTCCCTCCTCCTCATTCTCCTACTGCACCATCCTCCATTCATTTCAATTCTAGTCAACCTGTCCTCCGACTTCCCTTCCTTCATTTTTATCCTCCTCCATTTCCCTCCATTTCCCTCCTCGGCTTTCCTTATCCGCCACTTTCCTCCTTCTCCACTCTCTTCCTCCATTTTCCTCCTCCTCTTCCTCCCTTTCTCTCTTCCCCATTTCCTCCTTCCTCCCTCTCTCTCTTCCCCATTTCCTCCTCTCCCTCCATTTTTCTCGTCCTTTTCATCCTCCTCTATCTTTATTTTCTTCTGCCTCCTCTCTCTTCCTCATTTCCTCCTCCTCCTCCTCTTCCTCCTTCTCCTCCTCCTCCTCTCTCTTGCTCCATTTTCTTCTCTGCGTCCCTCGGCTGTAGACTGGACTGGCTGAAATCAGTTTGAATCTGCGCTTCGGACTTAACGACTCATTCCCCTCCTCCAGTGGAGACATCTAGATTCCACTCATGCGCATTGCGCTCAGTGCTAGAAATAACAGGAATAGGAGGAGGAAGAAGAGGAAGAGGAAGAGGAGGAAGTGAAGAAACGAGAGGATAAACAAGGCGTAAACATAGCAACGATTTTCTCGTCGGACTCCAAAGCACGTTTAAGCGAAGCCCAATTCCACAGCTATCTGACGCTGAATCGATGTTCGTGGGCGTTTGCTGAGTCCTTGTGAGTACAGACACTGATACTCAGTTGTTGAGGGTTAAGTGATGATGGCCTTTCACCGCCAGGTCCGGGTTTCGTATCCTAGGGAAATTGGCTGCCTCTGGATGGACTGTGAATAACTGCTAATCCCTTGACCTGTCACCTTTCCAATCTAAGTTTCTAAGTCTTCAGTCAGTTGTTGTGCAGGTCGCTTTTAGTGAACAGTGAACAGAGCAGTCAGCCTTTGACCTCTGTGACACGAAGTACCCGTCACATAGAAGCTAAAGGTCAGAGTTAAGAAAGCTCACAGCGCGTGCGCACTGCTAAGAACTGGTGCCCAGCTCAATAGCTCGGTGTATTATATGGGGCAGAGGTGAATGTGATTCTACGAGTCGGTGGACACTTCACAATCTAATCTGGCATGCCATATGATGTCGCAACATGAGACATTGGAAATCCTGGTTTGGCCTTCTGACCACAGTAGGCCAAATATGTCAGCAGCTGCAGCAGTAGGCATCAATTTAACTTGGAAGCAAAGTGAACACTGGCAATATTTTGTGCGCAATAAGAAAATGTTCGTGCTTGCTCTCATGAAAAGTCTTGCTCGCCGCAGCTTAGAGGGAACTTTGATGCGTTGTATGTGCGTATATGAACTGCATCGGTTGCCACTGCTGCAGCCGCACTGGGTTTAAGATTCTGATACTGTTGCGCAACTGCATGGCCAGCTGTGCTCCATCACATTCACTCCAACAACATGTGCTAGAGTGCGGTGTATTTGAAATTCGGTATCACTTGCACTTGACCACAGAACCTCTTCGCTCTGGAGAGCAGGACGGTCTTCTTGTTTCCATGACCCGTACTTCCACAAAGCGACATGGTAGCTTAGCCATGGTTGGCCCTCCATCCTCTGACAGGCAGATATGCAACTTGCCACATGCGCCTCTTGTCTTTTCTCTCCTTCTATTTCACCAGCAGTTTGAATATTTTGTGATCATAGTCTTGTGTTGTCAAGTCTGAAGCACCTCTGAGTTTTCTGAGTGGGCGTTATGTTAAAATGTGCACTTACGACTACGATATTGTGAGTAATCTGAGAGCATCAGTGTCTGCTGTATCTAGACAATAGGAGAGGCTGCGAATTGGTTGTTTTGTTTTCCTGTGGGACCAATAGCACTCGTTGTCTCCACATAGAATAAATTGAGCGTTCGATCCATTTATTAATAAACGAGTGCTTGGCAGAATGTGTTTCGTTTTTACCCCTGGGAAGCTGTTCAACCTTTTGACCTTTCTTCATGGTCAAAGGTCGCTTCGCGTTGACGTTCCCAGTTGGCTTCAGCCCTCTCGTTCGATCCTTGAGGCTCAAGGATCTTTCGGCTGGTATTCAGACACGACAGCAACACCTGGACAACCTTTCCTTACAGCAAATAACCTTGACCTTTTACTCTGATTATTCTTATTATGAATTACTATGAATATCACAACAATTTATTGCAGAAGCATATTCACAGTAACATACTGCGTACACAGCGTAATAACCTTGACCTTTTCTGTGAGAGTTACTGTGAACATCACAGTATCCCTATGAAACCCACAACAGTTTACTGGAAAAGCATTTTCACAGTAGAATAATAATTATGCGCACCCGGATTCTAACCCCAGACGCAAAGGCCCGATTCTATGCTTTCTTCTTAAAAGTCTTTGAGATCTAAACTTACACTTCGTCTGTTTCAGTTTGCTTACTGATCGTGGCTTCACTTCTGGTTTCTCTGACTCATTCGATTTCGATCGGGCTTCTCCAAAGGGATTACGATTTAATTATGGTTTCCCTTGAAGTGACCATCAATTGATGTTTTATGCGTTGTGATAACGATGCCATCTCAGGTCAAATTAGATTTGTGAATTGGATTGGATAAAATTATTAGATTGGAGTAGATTAGATCAGATCAAATTGGATTACTGGCTTGGCTTGGATTTGTAGCAAAAGACCTCGTGCACAAGTATTGTTTTAAACGTTTAACAAATCATCAGCTTCATGTTGCATTAACTGTTCAAAACACCGTTCTTGAGGATTTATGCGATCTCCATAAAAATGCCAAGAATAGCTGTTTGACGACCGTCGAATTGCATCATTTAGTGGAGGCAAAAATTGTCAAAGGTGGCTCACAGTGTCCCGAAGAATGCGTTAACTGGAGTGCTGATGGTAAATAGCTGTTGAGCAAATACGAACCACTCACACAGCCGCTGTTTCCCCTTTCGGTGAGCGAGTTTTCAAATACTTGGACTGACAATTTCCAAAAAACAAATTGCTAGGATTGAAGATGTTTAAGTTACGCGAACTGGCAGATGCAAAGACCTATAATGCGGGACAAACCGAGGGTGATAGATTAGCAGTAATGTAATTTAAGCTACTTGATAAGACTGCCGACGAATATAAGGAGTAGACTTTGAAACAGTATCGTGAATTTAAGTTGTGTTCGAGAAATTTAAGGCAGGAATGATTGAGACATTTGACGATGTAGTGTCATGCATCCTGCAGGATGAAGAACTAAGTGAGTCAGCACAGATTACAGATTACATGCCACCCTCCAGGCCTCCAGGAATGAGAATGAGAATGGTCTAAACCCTTATAAGGCAGGCAACAAAGGCAAAATGCATGATTGATTTCAGGTCTGTTGACGACCTTTCGAAGTTGTTAACTATCGGGCTTCGAACCGTCGACTCGCCCGAATTGTAGCGTAGTGTTTAACTGGATGAAAGACACACAGTCTTTGATTTTCAGATCGTGTTAAGTTGATAAAACGAACAGGTCAGTCACATCAGTACTTTAATCGTCACAGTTTCTAAACGCACGAATCTGTCAATGACATTTGTAACTCAAACTTTCTACTTGGCACACAAAAACCCCACGGCTACAAAATCTTCACATTTTCTCTACATAACCTTTGCGACTGCCTTTTATAACTTGTTTCCCGCCAAGACATCAGACCAGTCCACCCGCTGTTGCTCCATTAGTGAGTTTTTCCAAATACTCGCCGACTCATCGCAACATGGGTTGACGTTTTCTCGCGAAAGCGCTCACGTAAAAAATTGCGAGTCGTCATGAATCACTGCAGACGTCAGCCTGCCTACACGCAGAGCGCCGCCAGCCAATCACACAAACACCACCACGTATTCGATGCGTGGCATTAGGCGCTTCTACTAGCCATAAGCACGTCTCCGCGCATGCACGAACAAATCGATAACCCGATGACTCATGAAAATTTTATACACAAGCGCGCGCTTAAAACTGGCTGAATAACCAGCGTACCTTTAACTTTTACATTACCTTTACATCTTCCAGAAGTTACAAATCAACCTCAGATGATGTGTAAACGGAACATAATGCAATACTATACAATCTTTGTAAACACGGGATATCAGGTTCCCAACAAAATAACTTTGACTACGTTACAATCAGTTACCAACGTGAAAGGCAACCTGCCACGACATCCAATTTGCCCCAATGATATCCCACTTCGAGATCAAATGCCTTCAAAGACGAATATCATCTTACAAGTTTTGCAGATATAGACATAGTAATAATCAAATGTGTTAATGGTCTATTATCAGTTATACAACAGTATGCAAACCTAAAACAATGTCTTTCAGTTTAGACCATGTCCGTGCAACCGAATGCCAATTTTGCTGTGACCGACTTTCCTGCCATACATGGATTTTTGGGATTTTGACATCACTCGATTTGGGATGTAGCGTTAATTCAAGAAAATGAACACACCAAAAGGAAAAGGAATTACGGTTCAAGCATGTGTGGATTCCGGTACGGATATCTCTGCAGTTAATCAAGAATTCGTACAAAATATGAATTCGGAAGAGGTAGCGAATTAAAAATCCATGTATGGCAGGAAAGTCAGTCTCAGCAAAATTGGTATTCGGTTGTGTGGACATGGTCTAAACTGAAAGACATTATTTTAGGTTTCCATACTGTTGCATATACTGATCATAGACCATTAACATATTTGACTATTACTATATCTAGTTTCGATTTATATTGATTGCTTAAACGAACAGTTAAATCACAGTTGAATTAATTAGAGTTTGTAATCGCACGAATCAATCAACGACATTTTAAAGTCAAACTTTCAACTTAGACCAGTGCTACAATCTTCACGCTCTCTTCTAATTCATTTGCGTCCCCTTGTATTAGCTCTTTTCTTTCATGCAGATTGTTGATAAGGGATCTTTGTCGAATCTCTCCATGTCCTGCAAACAACAATGTCCGCTACCCATGTAATAATAGCGCCTAGGACGCGTGCGGCGTTGTCCGGCTGCATATATGTGAACACTAGCTCATCTGGCAAATGATATGCGAACAAAAACGTGCATATAATGGTAAAAGAAGGCGATATGCTAGGGTGAAGTTCTCAAAAGGGACAAATTATGCTGAACTAGCGCGCAGATGCTGTCAACAACAATCCAGCTGCTGTCACATCTGTTATTGGTACCGCGGCTCAACATAATTATGACAGCTTCTCTCGACGCGCGACGATTCTCAGTCTGGACTCAAACGCGTTGAAACTTGGCCATCATTCCATCGATTTTATTCGGTACTGTTGACAGCGAACCTAAGAAATGGAGAGTGTACCGTGGCCGACATTTCGCTTGCAGTTCAGATGGATTCGGTCCAAACTCTATCGATAAATGTGCTCAGTGAAAAACATTCGGTTAATTGAAAATAGAATGTGGTCGAAAACCCGGCGGAACCCATGATCGATGTTGGCACCGCATGGTGAGCGAAGGCGGAAAAATCAATCGATCGCGACAATTAATCACCGCTGATGTTCAGACGTTCGTGGATGCAGTCATGCGACTCGCGTCTTAACTATTACCGCAGAATAAAAACCTTAGCAAAACGGTCAATTTGTTCAAATTATCGATCAATCAGTTAGTTAGTCAGTGAGTCAGTCGATAAGTCGCCCGCTTTCTGTAGATGCGCCAAATAAATATTTGTTTGCAACTGTGTGCGTGATAGCCTAGTGGTTAGTGCTGGCCCGTCAACTCAAAACCCATCTGGAAAGAAAACTCTACTAAAACTTGTTCTACTAGCTCCCTCTAGCGAATTCAGACACATCCTTTATTAGTGTGCGGATTCGATCTTCTTCCTAGCAGTAGTTCCAATGTTTAACGACATCTTATGGCATCAAAGGCCTTTGACGTCGCCCTCCTCTTTCATCCAGGCTTGAGACTGGCAGTACCCGAGTACGCCGGTGGTGAAGTTCGTCTCCTCCTTCTCCTCCTTCTCTGACACGGTTATTATTTACACCGTCAATCGAAATCTTCATGCCTAATTGCTCAGATTCATCGTTTGATGCTTTGTCATTCGGCAATGGCGCTTAATAATACAGAATAATAGTACTAGTAATAGTAGTAGTAGTAGTAGTAGTAGTAGTAGTAGTAGTAGTAGTAATAATAATAATAATAATAATAATAATAATAATAATAATAATAATAATAATAATAACAACAACAACAGCAAGACAACAATAATAATACTAATAACAAAACAACAACAATAATAATAACAATAATTTCTATTCTCTCTGGAATTATCCTTTTGGTGAAATAATAAATAATATAATAATAAGTAACGGCCACTGCAGCACAAAGCATCATAGAACTTTTTCCAATCCTGAGAAATACTTTTTCTACCTCGGGCCAAAAAGTCCAATATTATTATACCCTGCATATTTTTTGAAGTGACCCGTCTAATATTACATGCACAACATGAATGACATGATGTATTCCTAAAATGCAAAGTCCAAATGACCAGACATAGACAAGTTCTATATAATTTACAGCCAGTGATCAGTTAAGACCGAGAGACATCGTATTTGCTGTTCCTAACAAATGGCGTCTCCGAAACCTTTCGTAATTGAGTTCGACGCCCAGTCAGCGAGACTTGCGCCATCTGACGACGACGAATCCAGTTGATACGATTCGTTTATTTGCCGCTTGGTGTCGCTAGCTCTTCTCCAAAAATCAAACATGACATCTGTAGAAGGCATAGAAATCTCGAGATTAAGTTTCGCGTATACGAATACAATGGAACTCATGCTTGGACAGAATGACATACATTCGTCAAAGTCCCGGTTTCGCCATATTTCTCGCAGAATGTATCGCCAAAGCCATTTAATCTACTGTAATCTAGTGACTTCTATAGCGCTGTTATTATGATGCACAAAGCATCAATCGGTGGTTGATTCAAGAGAGATCGTAGTCGGACATCGTAATCCACTAAAGAAGCTTGGTCGCAAGTCGATAGGTTAGGGAAACTGGAAGTCAGGCTACAGTGGATAGGTAAGTCTAAGCAAGTTGAACAGAACCGTTTTAAGTTTGGACCTCATCACATTAAAGAAAGGTCAGAAGGCGCACAACTGGGATGTGAATTCCACAGCTTCAAAAACATTGAAGTTTATAGTTTAGCGTTATTTTGCACATACGAAATCAAAATTTTAGTGTCTGTAGTTCAGCCGTCATTATTACAATTTAGTTTGTAAAAGGCGACCACATTAGTTTTTAGTGTAAGGCTTGGCCGCTTTAGAGCCGTTAAGATATATACGCACATGAGCATGCTTCTGGTTGTTGATATAGTGTCTTCATGCTCACAAGGCGCTGCTAAAAATGCACTATATAAACCTGTAATTAACCTACTGCGGTTTCTTCCATGTGCACACTGAAATCACACATTGGCAGGAATCGAGTACAAAGTACTGTCACCGACAACACACTTCAATCCTCCCAACCCTCCTATCTTCGTGAGTTACTTACAGTCCAACCAACCACTCCGTTCAACCATCTCCTCTTATGCCTGCCCAAACACTTCTCCGCCAGTGCGTCACCTCATCCTTAAACTTTGGCAATGGCTCCATAGCCATAACTGCCCCACCACTCTGGAATAAACTCCCCCAGAACTGCGACAGTTATCTGACCCATCACACAGAGTCGCCTATGCTCCACTGCTTGCAATTTCTGCATTGGCCTTTCACTCAAAACCGAAAACACTCGTCTTTTACAGGTTCTATCCTGACTCGCCTTCCTCTTATCACTCTTTCCGCTCCAATCCCAGACATCACCCACCGCAGCTGCCATGTTGTCTCTCTGCCTGACTCTTGGATCTTGACCTCGAACCGAACTCTTTTGCAATCGATTTTGTTTTGACTGAGCGCCTGTGAGTAAGCTGGTTCCCGTGACGTGGCTTTCGTTGGGCACTGTAGAAATCTCGGGATTACGATTACGATTACCACACGCGTAAGATGAACCTGCAATGCACCAATCGCTTTTGGCTTCAATCGCAGGCAACAAGGGATATCTATCATCTATTGTAGATGATAGAAGGAAGCGATTGGGCGGTGATTTCCGGTGTATTGGCGAATGAATTTCAAGGCGGCGACTATTCCGGAAATAGCTGAGTGGAGTCTATACTGGGCGTATCGCTGATGCGCAGGAAATCGAAATCCCTGTGGATGAAACGTTGTTCTGGAATGGGTCATCCACTTCGCTTAGGAAAATGTATTATTACGGTGCAAATTATAGTATTGACACTTGCGCCGCCGCACGTGGCCGCAGTCAGCGAACAACTGTACATATACAGGGCCTTTTTTCGGCCTCGGCCGTACCATGGCGCTCTATAAATTGTTTTATTATTATTATTGCTACTACTACTACTACTACCACTACAACTACTACTACTACTAGGGGCCTATTGGGTTAATATACTAACCGTTCTGGACAGGCTAATCTAATCAAATCTCTGTAAGCTAATTTATGATCCCTAAGATGCCATTGTATTTGATTCCAGGGGGGCAGGGGGAGGGAGGGGGAGAGGGAGGGGGAGGGAGGGGGAGGGAGGGGGAGAGGGAGGGGAAGAGGAAGAGGAGGAGGAGGAGGAGAAGAAGAAGAAGAAGAAAAGAAGAACAAAGGCAGTCACAAAAGCTACCCTGGAGAGGCAGTTATGGTTACAAAGTGTTAGCAACTTCGTTTCTTAATCTTGGCATATGGGGCCGGTGGCCAGTTTTTTCCCGCGCCGTCTGATCTTCCGGCCGACAGCGGTAGCTTTTGGGATTGCTCATATCATCAGTAGTCTAGTGGTTAGCGTGCTGAACTGAGAATCATGAGGTCGGGAGTTCAATCTCAGCGGGGTTAGAATTGTTTAGAGATTTCAGATCCACTTTCACCTTCTATAGAGAACTCGTCTATATCGGGCAGACTAACGGAACACTGTCGGTGGGAAGATCGGGGGGCGAGTGAGAGGATTGGCCACCCGCTCTCATATGCCAAGGCTAAATGAAATGAAGTCGATGACATTTTATACCCATGGCTGCCTTTATGGGCTAGCTTTAAGGGATTGGTCTTGTTCTTATCATATGTATTTTAAAATTCCATAAATTTGCTACTCATGTGTGCTTTAGATGGTGCACAGATCAATGCATATGTGCACTAGTTCTGCAAAATATCTCATGTTTATACCAAGCGAAAAATCCCATGTTGTTCCCCGGCTGTTTCTCCTTTTCCTTCTTTCCCTGTACTTCTCCGTGTTCCTCTCCCTACCCTCTCATTGTTATTCGTTTACAAATAGCGCCACTGCCTGACCACGCACACACGCACGCACGCACATACGAGTCTAAGCTTCTTATTATATGGGTAACGAATATGTGTATTTATGGATATACGGAAATGTGTATATATGGACCACTGTGTAATTGCTCAGTTGCGTCTAAGTGCCTGAAAGGCATTTTGTCAGCTTCGATCCGAAAAGAGGCGTCTGAGGGGCCAATGAAAAGATCAAAGAAATACATTCATCCGTCTGCATCATCCGCATCATCATAAACATCATCATCATCATCATCATCACCACCACCGCCATCGATAGCAGCAGCAGCAGCAGCAGCATCCCTGGCCGCGCAAACGAGACGATCGTGATGCCAGTCGGAGGCTGCCAGCCATGCAATTCCGGACAGTAGAGGAGACGATGATGCATTTCTCCGTCTCGAGCTGCCATCTGTCGACCGAAACATTGCGTAGAATTATGCATATAGGGCAATATGTAGTATATGTGTATGCACGTGAGAGAGTTTGCAAGTATATATGTATGTAGGTGTGTGTGTTTATATTTAGTAATTTATCTTAATTTTCATCTAAACTTACCGTTACTTTAGTAGCAATATTGTGCGTGTATTTGTACATGTATATGTAGATAAAGAGACGGAGAGAAATTTTCCAGAGAAAGAGAGCTATGCAAACATGCAATACTTGTGTATGAGTATGGGTATGTGTGGGTATACATATGTATATGTGTACGGTGTGTATATATGTGTATCTGAATGTCTCTGTGTATGTGTGTATATATATATATGGGTAGAAATCACGATGGGCTCGAGTTGATGTACAAGCGCAGCACCTGCATAAACCCGCGGGCAGCAGTATGAAATTTTCGCCGACTTGGCTCACTCGAGAGTGGAACACAAAGCTCTTTAGTGAGACTTTATTTATAATATTATCTGTTTACTATATGTCATTTACGTTTCATATAACAAGACACGCTAAGAGCCATTTAGACATATATGTATGTTTTAAGAGCAAAAGGTCAGTGGAATTACTATGCAACGACGTATATCGACACAAGTCTGATCGAAATGACGCAGACAGAGATATTCGCGGCTACACATGCAATTACTTGTTCAACAGATCAATAAATACATAATTAGTACAACATGTGTAACACCTGTATACATCGTATGCATAAATACATAATATATGCAACTGATAAGAAAAACAACGACTTATATTAAAACAATAATTTAGCAAGCATAGTCTACAAAAATGATTGGAATGAAAAGTAGTAAAGTCGTAAGAGATATAACTGAATGAGCCAAGAAAAAATGACGAAAGAACGAACGAATCAGTCAGTCAGTCAGCCAGCCAGCCAGCCAGCCAGATAGCCAAACAGCCAGTCTGATAGCCGGTGCTAAACCGAACTTTGCCTATTGACGACCATCCTTCCCTCCCTCCCTCCCTCCCTCCCTCCCTCCCACCCTCCCTCTGTCGTTACATACCTACATAAACAGATGTACAAATTGTATGTGTATAGGTGGCGCTTTAGCTTGCACAAGTTCCTGGAGAGTAATCCGGTCCAGCTAGCGATGTGTTTCCTCGTTCTGATCGACGCTGGCGTCGTCATTGCGGAGATTCTACTCGACATAAACGCAATCAGGAGTAAGTCAGACGGATTTCGTCTTAGGGCCTCTCCAGGACGCAGTGATTAGGCGTGGTGGCATTTTTAATATGGCGCCCTCTAGTTACACCTGTACTAACATCGATGTTCAGCGTTTTTTCGTCGTTTTTAATTACCCTATTCTGTAGTCTCGCTCACTGTTTAGAATAATTTGTGAAGTGATCAAACCCAAATGTGCTTTTGTACAGACAATTTTACTTCTCATTTCTTTCAACCTAAACACAACTGACCGCAACAGGCTCCTGTCTGTTTTCCTGTCTGGCCTCCAAGTAGCCGCAAGATGTTTTTCACACAGTATCTCTGGACAGTTCCTCTGACTTTGACGCAGCGCTCGTGACGAAACATAGCATTCAAGCAGCGCTTTATAAATATTCGAGATTACGATTACATTTTTGCACAATTTTCCCAAAGACTTGTTCAAATCTGAAATTCTCAGTTAAAGTAAGTTTTCATTTACAGGATTTGTTTCGTGAAAATATGTTATCGTGTCTTTCGGAACGCATTTCTTCAATAGGCTGCTGCTGTATCTCTCTGGATCATCTTTCCAACCATGCGAATCGAGTTTACTTGGTATCGACGATCAGTTGATGCTTTCAGCTGAATTACGTTGGTGCTATAGAAGTTATCAAAGTAAATTAGATCTCTAAAAATGCCCTGATAGGTACAGCTTAACAATAAAACAGATGGTAGGGTGATTAGGTTTATTTCATGCTCATCTGTAAGCAAATCTGTCTTCAAAGACAGGGCATGCTTTTCTTAGCTGACAAGTTCAATGTATGAATCTCAGATAAAGCGTTTACTTGAACCCTAGATCCTAAGACCGTGAGGTCAAGTAAAAATCGACGTCAACAGCCTTTGCAGCCCTCAGAAGGAAAAACAGTACTACTACTACTAAACAGTTGATACTACTACAACAAAACAACTACTACTACTACTATCAGTATTACTGCATTTTAAATTGCACGTAGCCTATAAAATGAATCACAAATAGCCTAAGAAGGGATTTATAAGTATGAATTCAAGGCGTATCTTCAATTTCTTATAAAATTTATTTGCTTGAGTTTATAGCTAGACTTTTAGATTTATGCCTTGTGCATTGCGATAATGGCGCTGTGGAAGTTTCCATATTAGCTTAGATGTGGGGTACATAGGTTCTAGAATCTTAGAACCTGGTTTTCATTTTACCTCAGTGCAGTCCGACGATGCCACTAGAAGCCTCGAAGTGGCCACCGACTTCATCAAGAGGATCTACGCTGCGGAACTCGAAGGCTACAAGGGCGGCGATATTTTCTATATCTTCGAGAGACTGAAACACCATTCGAACGACACCCAGCCACACTTCAGACGTAATGACTCCTTTGCCCTCGACTTCTTCGGGGTCTCATCCACGCTGTCCCCTCCAATTAAGCAATACTTCCATTCGGAAGCGATCGAAAACAATAGCAATACTGAAAATAGAACCCAGTGGGGTGAAGTGGGAGGGGGTACAGAGAATAGGAACGGGGACCCGGAGATCCCGAGTCATTCCAGGCGGGGGGATCCGGAATTGCTGACTTCCGTTAATGCGGACCGAAGTCTAGAAGGAACCGGATGGCGTGCTGAAGCTGAATCTGGCGTCACGGCCTCGTCCGGCCATGGAGGTGCCAGAGAAGTTCATAATCTGGCCCATGATCTCCTGGAGATCGCTCACATCTTCCACTTCATCAGCATCGCCATTCTCGGCGTATTCGTCGTTCAGGCAAGGTTCCTAATCAAGGTCAAGTTAGGTAACGTAAGTTAAGGTAAAGTAAGGGAAATATGATAGGGCAACTAGAACAATGTAGGTAATGTAGGGTACGCTAAGGTAAGGTAATGCATTTAAAAGTAAGGTAAGGAAATGAAAGTAAGGTATTGTAAGGTAAGTTAAGATAAGGTAGGACATGGTAAGGCAAAAATAAAGTTGTACAAACATTAAGGTAATGTGAGGTAATTGCACATTTCAGTGTAGGTCTGCATCGCTGCTTCAAGAGAAGCTAGTACTTTCTGCTAGCCTTAACAACGTTAAATTTCATTAAGAACAGAACATTCATCCGTTAGCAAACATTGCTCAGATAACTAGAAGAGTCATCAGTGGACAGCTCGCACACACACTCAGAGCCCTACCAACAGATTCCCAACTGAGTTGAGCGATGACAGCATGTTCAGAGTTGCTGAAGCACGTAGCATCGAGGATGAGGAACGACGATGGGCGATGAGATACGCCGCCGATGGCTCACGGTTGTCTCGCCAACCAGTAGTTCATCGTAGTTGGAAGACGACGCGGCGTCCAGGTTTATCCCTCGACCCACCGGATATGCCCAGGACAGGCATTCGTCGCCTGCCGGCCGGGGTAGGCTAGATCAGTAGAATGGATAATACAAAAGATGAGATCAGATAAATGTAAATGTAAATATACAGTTTTCTATAGCGATCGTATGGCATAATTTCTGAATTGATTTGATTTTATTGGATTGGTTTTGCCAAGATCGAATTAGATTAGACGGTGTTATAGAGGTGTCCAATTAGCCTAAACGATGTTATGTTAATTACGTTTTGTCTGATTACATTTGCAGGTGATACTGAAGGTGACGGCTATGGGAAAGGAGTTTCTTCATCAGAAGATGGAGGTATTTTACTAATTACAATATTTAGTTTGAGTTCCTTTTTTCAGCTGTAGATTGAGTGAAAATCGGGGTTTTGTTGAGATGCCATCGAAGCCCGGCCAAGGGGAGCCGAAGAATCGTCAATGTAATGTTGTCCTAAGTCAGGAGCTATATCACCAATTACATTACATTACGGTATATTGCATTAAATACAGTACAATACAATGCATCAGATTACATTACGTTACATCATAATACATTAAATTACAGTAAATTGCAGTACATTGTATCGCATTTTATTGCATCACATTGAATTTCATTGCATTGTATTACATTGCATTACAGTAGGTTACATTACATCACATAAAATCACATTGCATTACTTTACCCTACTTTACTGCATGTTGCACACTGATTTGAACTTCGTACGCAGCGTTGAAAGCCACATCCTTACCAAATGGGCAGAGGCGACGCTGTGGCTTTGGTTGGGAGGAAAGCATTCATGATCGATTGGTTGTTTTCATTTGTGCAAAACAGAACAACCATCACCACGACGCCTATAAATATTTTATTCAGACATCTGTCGAGAAGTCTAAGTTAATTCTTCCTACTAAGAGGCTAGGCGGTCGATCGGTCGGCGGGTGCGTAAGTAGGTGCGTAGGTGGGTGGGCGGTCAGTCAGTCGGTCGGTGGGTGGGTCGGTGGGTTGAAGTCAGTTGTATTGTTCACAACCAAAGGAGGAAAGAGACAAGAGGCAAAGGATGAATTAAATTAAGGATATTTATTCAAGAGGTCATCGAAATTCTTATAATAGAATGCCGCTCTGAAACTTTTGTGCATGATCAGCATATTAAAACAAAAATAGCTTTATTCAGTCATATCTGCGGCCTTCGGACTTCGTCTTTCAGTTTAGAAGAAGAAATTAATTGATACGAAAGAAGACGATTTATTTGGTACAAGTCTACAAAATCAAATTCATAAAATTGTGTTGTTTTTGTTGTTGCTACTACTACTGCTACTACCATCATCACCATCTCCATCATCATCATTATCATTATCATCATCATCATTGCTTGATGTAATCGTCGCTTTATTTGCCTTGTCGTTGATCTTGTAGATCTTTGATGCATTCATAGTAATTGCTTCATTCGTCCTTGATCTCTTCTTCGTCAACGGAGTCACGAATGCACAGGGAGACGAAACAATCGCACTCATCATGCTCTTCCTTCTCTGGCGAATTCTCAGAATCATCAACGGTACATCTTCACTTTGTGCTGAGTCATGACTCACTGATAGGCTAATTGATGGATTGATTAATGGATGGATTGATTCGGTCTTTCATTCATTTGGTTGGCTGGCTGTTTGGCTGGTTACTTGATTAGTTGATTGATTGATTTCCGTATTTATTTAATTAATTAATTAATTATGTATTTGCAATAATGCTATTTGAGAAGTTTTCTGGTTTTAAGCATTTTCCATAAACGTTTCAGGCAACTTGAATTTCGTGCAAATGTGCTTTTCTCAGTGTACAGGGTTGTATATACTGTATTCTGTGTATTAGTACCTGTTTTTATTTTTGCTCAATAATAATTAATTAGACGATGATGATGACGAGGACGACGACGAGGACGATGATGATCATGATCTTGATTTTAATCGTAAGTGCAAATTCATATAGCGCCTTTTCAAGAAAACTCCTCGGAGGCGTTCACGACCTAACAATACAAGACCACGATCAAAAGAATAAAGGTTTTCAATCGCTGGCGAAAGGGAGGCAGAGAAAGGACAAGAATCTGTCGTCGCAGGCTGCTTGGCAATCTGTTACAGGCTGAAGAGCCAACCACGGCGCAGCTGCCTTGCTGCACCGTCGAAGTAAGGGACGGAGGTACAAACAGAACAGCCTGCACCGCAGAGTGAAGAGTCGGTGGTGTTGACGATTACACTGATGGAAAATGCCTTGCAAATGATTTTGATGACGACGATGACGGTGATCATCGTCATCACCACCACCACCATCATCATCATCATGAAGACATGACACGACGACGACGATGATGAAGATTACATTGTTTAGAAGCTGTAGCTACAGTATTTTATGACGATCATTATCAAGATGATTTGAACTTCGGATTGGATAGACAAAGAATAGCTGAGTTGGAGACAATGAATGTCTGATGTAGGAATGATGCTGACGTCCAAAAAGCGCCAGGATTTTCGTATTAAGCTTCAGAAGAGAGCGCGTAGGAAAATGGAGAAGAAGATCGAATTCCTACTCGAAGACAAGGAGTGGCGAGAGGTTAGAGTCAGTCTCAGTCTGTAGATAAGATCAGATTAGGTTTCGAATAGGTTTCAAGTAGGTTTCGATTAGGTTAGATTAGATTAGAACAGATCAGATTAGGTTTCGGTTATGCTAGGTTAGACTGTAATCGATTATCCTGAATTAGATTTCATTGGTTTGATTTTTGATTTGGATTAAGTGTGGTTAGGTTAGGTCATGTCGGATCAATTGGTTGTCGTTTGCAGTTGTTGCTTAAAGTAGTTGTTTACAGTTGTTTACAATTGTTGCTTACAGTAGTTGTTTACGGTTTTTTCCTGATGTGTGGGATTGATCTTTAAGTGTTTTTTTCTAGCGTGAATTGAACAGTTTGAAAGCCCTGTGTCTGAACAAAGGAGCGACTGAGGAGGAACTGCGTCTTTGCAAACCTAGACGACGATGTTAGCACATTGACCTTTGATCTACCTCTAATCTAATTAATCACTTAGCTACCTTTCAGCTACTGTTGATTTCGCTAAACACACCGTGGAATTACCTTTTATTTAATTAAAGATGTTCCCACTGTGCAACAATTTAAAAAAATGCACACAACATCATCTAATTACAACGCAGTTTTGACGCAAACAGACATTGCATCAATGTTCGTGGTTTTTTTTATTTTTATTTTGTCTCTTTCTAATTCTTAGTTTGCTGCACTAAAAATGATTTGTTGGGCAATATAATTAAGCTTAGTGTTAATTGTTCGCCACTTTGGGTGTTTTATTGTAAAAAATTCATGTAACACTGCACCTACATGGCAAAAAAACTGATGAAACGTGTAACATGTTAAATGAAAATTGAAATTTGTCTGAGAAATTGGGTGAACCCGTTAGAGGGACCTACAGTCCTCTGGGTCTCACTTTTGGATGCCTGTGATATCAATTGTTTCTTTTTTATGGTGTTCAGTAAACGGTTCAGTTCAATGCATGAGTGTTTGTATGTATGTATGTATGTATGTATGCATGTATGTATACATACATGTATGTATGTATGTATATATGTATGTATGCATGCATACATGTATGCATACATGTATACATACATGTATGCATGCATGTATCCATGTATGTGTGCATGTATATATGTATGTATGTAGTATGTATGTATGGATGTACGTGCTTACGTATGCTCTGATGTATGTACATATGCAGATGGTTTCTATAGGACCTTTAAGAAACCTCTGAATGACCTTGAACTCTGTTGTCTTTTCTTTCAGCCGTATTTCAGAAGCTGACGACATCGACCGGTCTATCGTCGATTGCTTCTCTATCCCTCGGACTGTCCCTCAGTGGACCTCTGGTCATGAAGAATCAGCTTCCGGCGTTCCCAATCCTTCCGAGGTCCTGTCGAACGAGCCTCGCTGGAACAACTGGAACCAAGTCCACGAGGTCTTCGTCGACATCTCTGGAGCCGGTGTGGATGGGCCGCAGCATCGAACCTCTGTCCTCCGACAACGGGGTAGACTCTGGACCGAGAGGGAAGACCCAAAGGGCAGCTTCACTCGGTTCGGGGCACAACCCCTGCGAGGAGGAGGGCGAAGAAATCGAACCTGGGCCGAACGATTCGCTGGACGATGACCGCAATAACCACTATGCCATTTCCGTTACTGACCAGGGTTCACTGTCGACGACTGACACAGGCCTGGCCTCGGACGCCACGGCGCAGGACAGAGACAGAGACCGCGACATGAGGCTGGCCTCAGACGCTGGAATACCCTAGTAGAGCAGAGGTCAGCGCCAGATACGAGCAGATTCAGGGACAGACATGCCAGCCAAGCCCTCTGAATTCAGATGGGTGTAGGCAGGCTCGATCCCCCCTTGACTGCAGAAACGATGACTGCCAGAAACAAAACCCAACGATGTAAATGGGGTTGATAGGATGGGGCAAGGAATAGAGAAAATTTTTGGGGAGGGACATGGATATGTGGACAAATCCTAGGGAAGTGTAAGGACAGGGCATTTGTTGGGTGGGAAACGATGGGGACTAGTTTCCTTGGATGTTGGATGGGTACAGGAACAAGAAAGGTGAAGGACAAGAACTGCAAGTGCAACTGAAAGCATCGGCCAGGGTAAAATGGGGGACAGACATGGCAATCTTAACTTTTTGGGTTCTGATCAGCAGCAGACATCCACCAATAGACAGAGGAACTCTGAAAATCTATCCTGCAACAGAGTTGATCGGCATTTTGCTGAAAGGCAGATAGCGACTAACAGAATAACGAGTAACAAAATAATGTAATACATGATAACGAATAACAGGGTAACGATTAACAAGACAACGATTAACAGTAGACCTATAACAAAGCAGATAACAGGAAAATCATTAGCAAGATAATTAATATTATGTTAATATATAACAGGTTAACAAAAAACAAAACAAGCATATGGCATAAAACTAATAACAGAATAACCAGGAATAGATTAACAAATAAAAGGATAGCCAATAGTAAGAGACCGATACCTCGAAATAGACTTTAAAATATCTCTTCATTAATTCTGTGGATGCAATCAGTGTTGGCAGTTTTCGTCGTTACCTAAATGCTCGTCAGGGTTGGGAATATTTTCTCAATTTAATGACACATAATAACACATTAATTGCTGTATGTTTGTTAAGTAATTTACTCGAATCGTAAGGATATTAGTTACAAACTGTAATTGGGAATTTTATCATAGCTGCACTTGATTCCTAGTTGATCCATTTATTTATTTAAAACACTTATTATTACTAATTGCACTAGATTCCTAGTCTATCTACTTATTTATTTAAGACACTTATTATTGCATATTATCGTAGTTATTCCTAAATGATTGTGTTGTTTTTTACAGTATTTCTTTAATATTTGACTATGTGCAATTGCTGGTTTTTATCTGTGCACAGCTAGATCTATAAACATGTATGTTCAAATATGCTTCTCTTGAGACTTGGTGTATTTTCATGTAGACCTAATACTTGACTTATCGACGCTCGTTCAAGATTTCTGTGAGGTTTTGTAACATAGAACTTCTATGCAGCTGCTTGAAACGTAATTCGTAGCGTCGATTGCATTTGAGCATGATTCACTTGTGTGATTACAGTTAAACTTGGTTCACTTACAAATGACGATTGCACTTTAACATGATTTACTAATTGTCAGTTGCATTTTAACATGATTTACTTATTGTCGATTGCATTTTAACATGATTTACTTATGTCGATTGCATATTAGCATGATTCACTTAAATTACTAACTTTTGAATGAGCTTCTTTGCATCTGGTTTTCACATAATTAACGTCCACAACATGTTTTCAAACAAAATCGCAGTTCAGCTGAGTTTGACATGTGTGACAACAGACTTCATATCATTTGATGCATTTTCACAAGAAAACGCTACGTGACAGGCGTTGATTGGTTGGCTTCTTGGTTTTGTTGGTACTACTAAGTTTACAGGCGCAGTGAAGTTAAGACACATCGAGCCGGGTGAATACTTGGATGGAACACCACTCAGCCCTCACCCCTTATTGGTCGGTAATGAGCAACAACGTAAGTTGGAAGGTTTAAAAGTGTTATGTCGTTGAATTGCTAGAATTGTGTTTGCGCCTCCGTTGAATGCTACTTCTACTTTTGAACTACGCTTCTGAGGAGCTTATATAGAGGGTGTGTTACATGGACCTTTTACCTAAGTCTATATATAGCCTACCAGAGAAAGCAGCTAATATATATTATCTGTGTGCATGTATGTATGTATGCATGCATGCAAGTAAGCATGTATGCATTTATCTAAACATTTTGTAGCGCCTTTTGGTACCGCTCGAAAGCGATGGTCCAATACGTTTGAAATAATGTGATGTCAATCTTGAAGAGACTGTAAGGATAATTGGAAACTTTATTTTAAAATACTTCTCTATATTCTTAGTTTTATACATTTGCATTTAACACATATATTGCCTACCTCTAGGCTTACTTAAGACTTACTTAAAGACCTAAACCGAAGGTCTGATCTTAGTTTTGAAATAAATAAGCCGGTGAGTTTTATGCTTTCATAAGATGAATGAGTGGTTGTTGTTTAACTAAGAAGTCAGTTCTTTTAAAACAAATAAACACTTGCAATTTTGGCTTTATTCGTTATTAAATGATGATGATGCTGGTGGTGGTGATGATGGTTGCGCTGCTGCTGCTAAAGTTGATGCTGATGCTGATGAAGCTGATGATAATGATGCTGATGATAATGATGATGATTAGAAGGAACTGGCATGCACTTAGGCCTGTAATAAATAACAAATAACATTATTGGTCATGTGCTGTTGAGGTGGCGTTGTCGTGATGACCCGGATGTAGGAAAAGTAGGTCAACAACTCCCATATATATGACAATGCCTGAACAAGTACAAGCAAGTACAACAGAAGAGATCCCTGTCTCTGTCTCTGTCTGTCCGTTTGTCTCCTTTTCTTTCTCTCTCTTTCTGTTACCCTATCTGTCTGATCTCTTTCTATCTCTTTTCTCTCTTCTGACTATTTCACAGTTTCCATCTCTTTTGTCTTTACACATATATATCTGACCATCCATCCATCCATCCACCCATCCACCCACCCATCCGTCCATCCATCCATCCACCTCTATCGATAGACCTCTGTACCTCACTCTTGTTGCTTATGATTCGCACTCCTTCACTGTTTTATTTTCTCCAAGCAAAAATACGTGTAAATACGCGAACACTCGACAACATCCTGTTGGCACGTAGGCTGAGCATACTCGTCGACCCAAAGCACGCAGCCCTACTGTAATCATAACCACTTCGAGTTATCCAAGTTTATTTACTGATATGTCGTCATACCTGATATCTGATCATATCGAAAAACTTTTGTATAGCTACTGCATAAATGCATTCTTGTGTCAAGAATACTTAATTATAACCATTCTGAGTTATCCAAGTTTATTTACTCTTCTTTCCTCTTCTTCCCCTTACCTATCCCGCAGATCCAATTCCAAACGCCACCCACCATAGTCGTCTCACTGCCTGCCTGACTTTTGGAGCTCGACCTGAAACCGAACCCTTCTTGCCTATCGATTTTGTTCTGACTGAGCGCCTGTGAATAAGTTGGTTCCCGCTACTTAGCTTTCTTTGGGCGCTGTAGAAATCTCGAGTTTACGATTACGATTACAATTAGTTCGGATTTCGTAATTCCTTGTCTTCAGCACAGCTTAAACCTGTCTCTAATTAAGTCTCTCGATCCATTGGCGTGGTTATACGTGTCTGGGAAAGCCTACTGCTGAGACGTTTTTCGTTATTTGAGCAAAATTCACCTGATTTTTCATGAATGGTCGTTCATCCAAGTACTAACCGAGCTTGGCATGGCTTAAATTTACAACACAAACCGGCGACTTTTTGCACTTTTAAACCCCAACCAAATAATATTATTATTATTAATAATAATAATAATAATAATAATAATAATATTGTTATTATTATTATTAATAATATTGTTATTATTATATTATTATTATTACGTCACTTCAATTATGAAACAATTATTATTATTATTATTATTATTATTATTATTATTATTATTATTATTATTATTATTATTATTATTATTATTATTATTATTATTATTATTATTATTATTATTATGTTACGTCACTTCAGTTATGAAACAAATCTATTGTTGCTGGAGCAACTAGAGCTGCTGTGGCTTCCAGGCTGGCACACTGGAAACGGGTCGACTAGCTGCACCTCCGAATCTCATGATCTTGTCTCTAAGCGCCGTGGTGAAGAAGCAACCCTGAGTTAGCGATCGCGTAAGTGTAGAGCGTTCTGTGGGCGTTTCTTCGATGGAGCACGAGAACTTCCGGTGTGGATCGGACGAACATCCAGCACCACCAACTCCCTCCTCTTCATCGCCGTCGTCGTGTGTTTCGAAGGCGCCTGCGTCGTGGGCTTCACTGACCCGAGCCTCGACGTCTCCTCGACCTCGACCCGTCGGCTGACCTTTGACAGGCGGTGTAGCTCCTTGACCCAGAGGATCGGTTGGGGCCCGTCGGCTGGGTCTCGACGACCAGTTTCAGGTTCTCTCCTTTTCTTTAATCTTGGCTTCAGGCACGCCCTTCTCTCCTTCTTTAATTTCAGCCGTCTTGTTCTTCGTTGTATTGTTGTCGATGAAGAACTTGATTTGCGACTGGGTACTCTCGCTCGCTGCGTCGAGCGCGAGTTCTGAGATCATGAATTCGTCTGATTGCCTCTTCAGATAACGTTTGTCTTTTCTCCTGTTAACCATTATTATTATTATTATTATTATTATTATTATTATTAATTTAATAACAATAATAATAATAACAACAATAATATTTACTTCTGTGGCGTTGATGTCTAAAGTACAAGGCATCAACCGATGGATCTGATTAATTTCCAGAAGGTCGAAACGCTGAGATGGAGAGAGACAGACAGACAGACAAAGAGAGGGAGGGAAGGAGAGAAAGAATAAGAGAGAGCGAGAGAGAGTAAAGGAGAGAGAAAGAATGAGAGAGAGAGGCATCTATTCTACATTACTCTGAAAGTAGAAGCAGAGCATGGCATAAAAGCATCTTCTAATACAGGGAAGGTAACTAAGGGTATTGTGAATAACCTCGATTCTTGGAAAGCTGATGCGATACTAAAATTCCGATGTATGGGAATTCCACAGCCGAGTTGGTCGGCTATGCGATGGGCTACACAGGTCACGCGTACAGCGGCTGTAGGCCTACGTAGTGCCAGCCTCTGTGTGATGGGTAGATCTATACACTATAATTGAGCTTACATTGGATGGCTCTGAATTGATGATGATGCTATATGGAGTCGTCACATGATTTAACAGAATCTTATATGTTTCTGGAAAAGTCCGCAGGTGTTCGACGCTGTTAGGTAACCTAAGAACCGAGTGTCGCAAACAGTAGATAATCTACTGTTGTTAACCGATCTACTGTTTTCAGCCGGTTGAACTGTTTCGAGGCTTCTGTTGAAGCACCATCGACTTAAACAGGTTCGTCTTATTCATGCAGCGATACCAATTCTTGGGTCTGGTTTCGTATTGCAACTGGACTTATCATGTCAAATTGTGTTAACTTTACTAATAACATAAGCTGGATCCTTCTGTTGGAAGTTGTTGACTATTGTGTAATGTAATATAATGCGATACAATATTTGTAATTTTATTATACCTCACCTTACCTCGTCTTACCGTATGTTGCAATGCATTCCCATACCTTAGAGTACATTTCCTTAAACTACCATACATTACCTTAATTTACTTTACCTTACCTTACCTTATATTGCTTTACCTTACCATACCCTACTTCATCTTTGCTTGTATTGCTATACCTTACCCCACCATACCTTACCTTACCCAACTTTACCCTAAGAGGCTTCGCTATGGTCGGTCCAACTTTCTGGAATAAGTTGCCCAGGGACCTGCGACATAGGCTTCTTTATCTCGAATGTTTTCCATAAGCACTTATCTATTCTATGCGATTTGGGTTTTGTGTTTCTCTGTAAATGGTGTTATATAAATTTGCGATCATAGTAACAATGATAATTACCTAACCTTACTTTACCGTAATTTGCATTGCTTTATCTCACCCTACCTTACCCTACTTTATCTTATCTCACGTTACCTTACTCTATCATACCTTACTTACCTTACCAGATGCTACCTTACATTTCTTTACCTTATATCACCTCACCTTACACTGCGCTACCGTACCTTAACGTACATTTCCTTGAATTATCACACAGTACCCTGAACTTATTTTATCTCTTACTATCTTACATTGCTTCGCTTTACCTTGCCCTACCTTATCTTACTTTACCTGATCTTACCTTATCCTCCTACTTTAACGTTTACTTCATTGTATTGCTTTGTCTCATCTTACCTTTCCTTTCCGTAACCATTCTAGCAAATTTTTTACATATTTCATCAATATACACAAATGCTGGCCTGCTTGTTTGATTGCTTAGTTTCCAAATGACATTCCACGATGCTTCAACTCAAGGTGTGTCTACTTCTCTTGATTGGCTGCTTCTTCCGTGTCAACCACGGACAACAGAAATTCTGTCATCGACGTAGTTCAAAACCAGGCGAGTTCATCATAAGACTATGCATGTAAGTGTGTATGAGTGTACGTACGTACGTAAGTATTTATGCGCAGGTGTATATGTATGTGTGCATGTATTGTTGCAAGTTATGTAGGGATATGGAATAACATACCAGTTTAGGTTAAAATTTATTTATTTCTTAAGCTGTTTATACAATATTTATGACTCATGATTACGAACAAAACGTCGACCTCTGGCGTCGCCAAAGCCAACGAAAACCTCACGGAGAGAAATACAGCGTCCACCAACAGACGGTGACGTAAAACGGCTCAAAACGAACCAAAACAATCCCCAAGAACCAAACAAGTCATCCACGCATGGAGGCTGTATACAACATGGTATAGAGACTGGCAACAAGACGACGGTCGCACAAGACCAACAAACAAAATCCAGTCTGAGCCAAAGTTAAACACAACACCTTTATATTCGGTCGGCTTCCTCGCCAAAATGTACAGAAGGCATACAACGTACAACAGCTCAGCCTATCCGGTCCTATCCTCTATGCCGTATGTAACAATATGTATATACAGTATGTATCCATGTATATGCATATTTATCTGTATGTATGTGCATATGTATCTGTATGTATTGCATGTATGTATGTGCATATGTATCTGTATGTATGTATGCATGTATGTATGTGAATATGTATCTGTATGTATGTATGCAAATATGTATGTATGCATGTACGTACGTATGCATGTGCATATATATGTATGTGCATATGTACCTGCATGTATGTAAGTATGTATGTATATATGTATGTATGTATTAATGCATGTATGCATTGCATGTACATATGCGTGCACATGTGTGTATGATATATGTACTAACGTATCTCATGTATCTGGAACTTTCTATAGCGTCTATAAGAATCTCTCAAAAGTATTTAGATCTCCTAGTAGTCGGCGACCCATAACAACATCTTGGAGGTATTTATGCATATGAAGAGCTATATAGAAATTACAGCCCATCAAATGCGTTACTATATCTTAACGATCGCATCCAAACTGATGGTTATAGATTATTTAGCATGAATAGAGTCAACCAGATAACTGTTGGACATGAGGCTGGAGGGGTTTGTTGTATATTATAAGCAATGCAAATGTAGCAGACAGATGAGATATGAGGAACAAGGCCTCCAAAGAAAGCATCTTGTGTGAAATTTAATAAAACACCAGTAAGGGGGGGGGGGGCTTGTGAGAGTTGGCTACAGAGTCCTAGACGTCACAAAAGAAACTGATAAGAGACAATGCAAACTTCTAGAAAGGGTTAACAGGGAAACGTCGTTGATTATGTATTTAGGAATCCGAAAGGCAACATTAGAGCAGAGATTTTTTATGCAAGAGTTGAAGACTTGTGGAATGGTTTGGATGACAGTAGGCCTACTGTCTTAGTGGACACTATCACAGCCTTTAAGAAGAAGCTAGGAAGGATCGAATCCCAAACATCACCCACCTTAGCTGCCACGCTGTCTCTCTGCCTGACATTGTGATCTTGACTTGGAACCGAACCCTTTTGTCTATCGACTGAGCGCCTGTGAATAAGCTGGTTCCCGTGACGTGGCTTTCGTTGGGCGCTATAGAAATCTCGGGATTACGATTACGATTGGTTATTAAGCATTCACCGTTGATTTGCAGTGATTCTAATATAGATTGTAATTAATTATTTGTCTTCTGAGCCAATTAAAATCCTAGCTATGTTATGTTACTTATGCTATTACTGGAGTTAAGCAGCTCTTTAACTTAAGTGCTGACTTGACGATGAATGACTTTTCGTGTAGAAGCGTTAGGCATCCGTGCGAGGAAGAAGAAGAGCAGGTCCTTTAGGTTAATAGCTTTAAGCTAAATCCGATTGCCTTTGTCCTTTAGTACATTTAGTCTATTTAATGCATTTAGCCCATTTAGTACATAAGCCCTAGTCCATTTAGTACATAAGCCCTAGTCCATTGAGAAGCAGTCCTTTCAACTATATTCAAGAGCCTTAGTACTTTAGTATGCCTTTTAGTCTAGTTCTTACATTTAATCCCCTTAGTTCGTTTAATTCATTTAGTCCATTTAGTCGACTTAGTACTTCAAGTAAATTTATTCCACTCAGTTCATTTAACCCAATGAGCCCATTTTGTACAGTGTGTTCATTTGTCTCATTTAGTCCAGTAAGTTCACCGAATCTAGTTAGTTCATTTAGTTTATTCAGTTCATTCAGCACACTTTTGTCCATTAAGTAAATAAGTAAATAAGTAAAAGTGAGAATTGTTTGTAGGTCTGCACTTCACGGATCGAAATGGACCGGCGACGCTTGTGATTGGCTGCGAGACGGAATGGATCGATATGATCTGCTGCACATCCAACTTCAGGAAAATCGTCTGGTATCAGTCGACCGACAAAACTACTTGGCGGGAGTTCATGTCCACGACCAACAACAGCAGGTTCATTTTATTCCATTTAGTCCAATAAGTCCACTTAGTCTGAGTCTGTTTGGCTCATTTAGTACAAATAATAATTTTAGTCTGTTGATCTTACCACTTAGTCCAGTTCAGCACATTCAATTGAGTTAGTCCATTTAGTCCATTTAGGCCATTCAGTTTGATTAGTTTGTTTTAGCCGTTTAGGTCATTCAGTCTGATCATTTTCGTTCAATTAGTCCAAGTTATGATTTTACTCCATTCAGTTGATTTAGTCTGACTAGTCTGTGTAGTTTATTCAATGACTATAATGACTTTAATTCACTCAGTCCAATTAGACCATTTATTCCAGTTACACCATTTAGTCCATTTAGTTGCTTCGGTGTATTTAGTCTAATTAATCAGTTTAGACCATTTAGCCCTTGTAGTTCAATTAGTCTATGTAATGATTTTAATGCATTTAGTTTCTTTAGTCCCTTTCTGTAATTTAGTCCATATATTTGATTTAGTCCAATCGAGCAAGTGATTGAATGAGTAAGTAAGTCATTCAGTCAGTCGATCACTCTGTCAGCCAGTCAGTTAGTTAGTCAGTCTATCAATTAGCCAGCTATTTTTGAGTGAATGGATTCTTTGCGTGCAATAATCAATTTTCATCAGTTGAAATCGTCTGGGTTTCTTGTATCGTTTGTGATTGCTGCTGCGGCTGCTTCTGTAGGATGACGTCAGAGAACAACCAGGTGGCTTCGATCGCTCGGCTTCAGCGGCAGACAGACAGTGGATTCTACAGATGCGTTGCACACGGAGACAATGAAATCATCGACAACATTGCACAGATTGATATTCGAAGTATGCAACAACTGTTGCTCTTACTTTTCCACTTGTTGGATCACTGCTTGTTGCCTGGCAGATGAGCTTCTTCTTAACGGCCCTAAAACTTCCTAGCCTTGCGTAGGCAGCGTTTTGTGTGACGTGCTATAATAATAATAATATTATTATTATTACTACTACTACTACTACTACCAATACTACTACTACTACTACTATACTACTACTATTACTATTACTATTAATAATAGACCCATACATGTACAAATAACTTTACTCATTAAACGATTTCAAACGAAATGACGGATCCAGAAGTTTACAAGGGGGAGGGCAAGAGTACAAGGCCGATGTTACCTCGACGGAGTTTTTGTTAAGGAGAAAATTATTATTATTATGATAATTGTTATTTTTATTCTTCTTCTAATTTTTATTATTACAAGATTTTTAACGCGTGCAAAGTCACAGAAATGCGAATTTAAGGCGCAGTTAGTTAGTCGCCAGGTGAAAAGCGATTAGAAAATCCAGATGTTTGAAAGCCAATGAGAAATAGTGAGTTTTCAGGCATTTCTTGAGGGTAGAAAAAGAGTTCGAGCTTCGAAGAAACATTGGTAGTCGGTTCCATTCCTTCGGGGCAGCAGCATGGAATGCACGAGAGCCCAGGACAGTTCTGTATCGTGGCTCAACCAAGGAATCCTTACCCGAAGATCTTAGGCTACGAGAAGTGATGTAAGAAGAGCCTAGTGAATGAAGGTAGGTAGGAGTGTTCATGATAAGGTTTTTATAGGTCAGACATGCTAGTTAAATATCATACGGATTCCACAGGAAGCCAATGCTGCTGGCTTTGTAGAGTTGCTGAATTTGTACGAGGAGGGAGGTGCATGCAGCACCACACAAGCCAGGGAATTTTGCATGCGTTGAAACCTGTTGAGTTCAAGGTACGAGATAGCTGTAAAAACCGAGTTGGCGTAACCAAGGCGAGAGCAGACCAGAGAACAAGCTTTGGCTTGTGACATGTCTCCGCTAAGAGCTGACTTGATGTGACGTAATCCCCCGATATGATAGAAACAAGATTTGCAAGGGTTTGTAATGTGAGGTCAAAATGTGAGATTGGTGTCCAGAATTACCCCAAGTGTTTTGACCGTGTTTGATAGCGAAACAGCAGTGCCAGATAGGTCATTGCTGGAAAGAGAAGGGAGAGAGCGCAGGCGTTGGCGTGAGCCAAGCATGATTGCCTCAGATTTATCTGGGTTTATGGCCAAGCCATTGAAATAAAACCATGCATGAATAGAGGAGAGGCTGTAGGGACAATGTAATCAAGAAGATTGGACTTCAAAGTATGGTACAGGTGGTATGTAATTAAAGGCAGTACCAGAGAAATAAGAGTCAAGCAATAGGGCATACCATCTTAGATGAGCAGCACACTCAGCAATTTCACATTTCAAATTGTTAATTTTGTTAAAAAAGAAACAAAACCAGAACATAGTTTCTGGTTCTCTTGTTCCGAGCGATGGCAGTTGACAGCGTCCTCTACATTCAGAAGACGCTGGGAGATGAACCCTCGGTCTCGAGAGTTTTGAGCACTTCTCAGCTGGCTGCAGTAGTAAGAGCTTCTAAAATCAGTTATGAGCTTGTTTGTTAGTGGCACTGATGACCGTACTGCTGTCTGTCCCCTTCAAGGCCTGAACTTTTCCACTTTCGTTCTTTTCGATGAAGTTCTCTCTTGACCTCTTTTGCCTCCGACGAAAGCCCCTTGCGATAGTTTCAGAAGGTCGATGATATTAGGTATGAATCGGGGCCACATATGCCATGTGACAAAAATCTGGACGAGTTTTAAGTTTCAAGTTTTTTATGACCTTTTTTACTTTTTTAAGTTTAGTAGACAATCCTAACCAGTTTGGAGGCCAACCAAATAGCTTGGTCCCAAAGTTGATTGCTTTCACTAAACTATAACGAGAGCTTGGCCGCAATGCTCCCTTGATCCACCAATCAGCTGACATATATTTAATGCAATTAATAATTTAAATAGCTCTTCCGTTAACTCGTTTTACCTAACCTTGCTTGACCTTATCTTACCTTACCCCACATCACCTAACCTTTTCTTACTTTACCTTACCTAACCTTATCTTACCTTACCTAACCTTATATTAACTTAACTAACCATATCTTACATAACGTGACATTACATTACCTAATCTAATTTCATTTAACCTTATCTTACCTCACTGTGATAGATGCATCCTTATGCGCAGTCGAAATGAAGTTGTCGATTGGTTTGCAGAGTTTGTTCGTCTGTCTTTTTCTCTAAAGACTGTTCACAGTGGAGCGATCCGCCGATTCCGCTGAATCCTCGTTCCAACTTGACGTACGTTGAGGCTTCTCTGCAGGAAAGCATCGACATCATGTGCTCCAGCTTCTCCGGCGTGAATTGCGATAAATTGGTCTGTAGTTGGGGATGGTATAAACGCCACAAGCCCTTCGATGACTCTGACATCGATAGTATCCCCGAGATACCCGAGGCTAACTCATCAATACGAATTGGTATTGTTAAATCCTTCAGGCGAGTCAATCTGATCTAATTTTATCTAAAGACTTCTATAGCGCCGTTATCATAATGTCCAAGGCATCAGTCGATAGTCGCTTCAAGTCAAAATCGCAATCCAAAACCATATAGTCTGTTGGAGAAGCCTGGTCGAATTCCGATAGGTTTGTGATTCAACAACGACTGAGGTTTCCATTCTGCTGAACCTCGGGGCAAGTTGTTTGCGCACTCATGTCTTGTCATCAAGCAGTATTATTTGGTATCGGCGTAAGCTGGAAAGTAAGTGGCAAGTTCTGCAGTGCACTGACCCTATGTCCATAACCTTGGGATTCATCCCTTGCCGGCTTAAGGTCTTTTGAGAGCAGGAAATGAGAGGCTCCGCTAGATTTCACTTGTTTTTTATATTGATTTATCGGAATAATATGCAATGCAGTTATGCAGTAGCTAAAAACGTTACATGCGAATATTACATTCCAACAGACGCGGAGGATAGACATTGATCCACGCCGTAAAAAAACTAGGAAATATACTAATAAACAGTGAAAATGCTACAAAGTGACAAATACTAAACCATTGAAAATAATGTAATAATGAGAATACTAACACAATGAAGATAATAAGAACAATGGGAAAAAATTAAGAAAAAACAATGTAGGGGCCTACAGTTTTAGGTAGTCTAGACATTATAGGACAAAAATGCAAAGGTCAGAATACAAATGTGTAATGATGGTTTAAACTGTCAGGATTCAAATGCAGTTATCTGTCACGAGACTTCGCTAATTCCTGTCTTGAGTGCGCCTAGTGATTGGGCTTCTGCCGCAGATGAAGGACGTTGGTTACAGATATTAATAATACGGTGAGAGAAGAAATATTTACGGGCATCGAGATGTAGTTGAGGTTTGCAAAGTTTGAAGGCGTGTCCCGGCGTGCCTTGATACTGGGAGCACATGAGCAGCTTTACAGCATATTTAATCTCCAGAGCACTTCGAGCACTTTTGAAGCAGGTGATAAGGTCAAGTTTAGACGCCTTGCCTCCAGTTCATGAAAAAGCAAGTGTTGAGCATAGGCCTATGTATAGCATATTTGACTAATCCAATGAAGCATTTCATCGCTTAATGAAGCGATGAAATGCATCGACTTGCCTGATGTTAGTGGTAGTGTGTGGTGACCAAACAGGCGTACGGTAGGCCTACTCTAAAACTAAGACCCTAGTGAGAAATATTGGGATCTTTGAAATAAAACTACTGAGTTGGCTTTGACAGGAGCTTTGTGGTTTATTTGGAAGTGTGGTTATTGAAATTTAGTCTGGAGTCAACAAATAGGCTCTCGCTTCTGAAACACAAGACAGGTCTGCAGTCGATGATGAGTGGTTTGGAATAAAACCTGGGGCTCAAAACGGCGATTTGTGAGTCTCAGGTTGAAGCATGTTTCAGCAGCAACTGGTAATAGACACATGGTAGCTCAATCTGTAAGTCTTTACAAGGCCAAAGGAAGATCAATGGAGTGATTGCATGTGAAAAATCTATTCAGCATTTAGCATCATCGGCAAATAACTGAAGTTTGACACTGATGTTCTCTTGACATTGATGTTCTCAAGTATGGCGGATATATCATTAATGCATGAAAGAAAAAGGCAGGACCTAGAACATTTTCTTGAGGGATACCAATAGTAACTCGACATGCGTGTGAAAGACAGCCTAAGATATCTACAGCCTGAGTACTTGTCGAAGCAGTCGAGCCTCCTCTGTACAAGAAACGCGCATCGGACATTCACGCCAGCAGACACAACTGGAGGGGTTCGGTCGACGCTTCGATGGTACATCACATACCTTAAGCCTACTGTACATCACATTAAAAGCATTAGGTCTACGTTACATTTATGTTATACAGCGGCGGTTAAGGATCTTGCCCGATAACTTCACACAGGTTGATGTAAAAATTTCTTATACAGTCTCAAATAGAAATTATGTTTCTTTTGGTTTCAGACGCAGGGGTCTTAAAATCGAAGCCGTCCTAAGCATCGCAAGCGTCACAAGCGATGACTATAACGGAACCTTTGCCTGTTATGCGAGCAACGACTTTGGATACACCTACACAAGGGTTGTCCGCCTAAATCCACGATGTAAGCACGTTCAGCAGTACAACATACTACACTACACTCACTACGTTCGACTACACTTCAGTATACTACACTTCATTCACTGCAATACAATACAATCAATACAATACAATGTAATATGATCAAGTGCAAAACAGTACTGCACGGTGATGGTCAGTCTTTGGAAAAACTGCGAAGATGTCCTTGGAAGAACTGTGGATGCCACAGAAAGATGAAGATTCGATTTAATTAAATTAAATTAATTTAATTTAATTACATTAATTAAATTAAATTAATTATTAATTGAGCGCAGTAATAGAATCCGGTGTTTAACGACGTCTTGTGGCTGCCAGGGTAGTTGACGTCTGTCTTACCCTACCTTACATCTAACGCAGTCTCACAGTAACAGTTGACTAGCCAATAATTAATCAGACGAATTTGTTCGGATTGGCTTACCGACTGACTATGTAGGCCTAATGTATGCTCTGCTGGTCATTACGGGTGCAAGTGCGCACTAGAAATGCGATGATGCATTGCGTTGCATAGCATAGTATTGTATTACATTATAATGTTGTTGTACGCAGCAAAACTTTGCTGATCAGGATGTTTGTTTACTTTTCATAAGTCCAGTGTCTCTGTATTCGTTCGCACTGTTTAAGCCAGAAATTAGCCTTTTGGCATCAGGCAAGCGCACACTTGCATTACAGCGTCTAGGATGTGATGGCGGCTTGGAGCTATCGGTGCAGCTAAGTTAGGCAACACTGAACTTGATTAGTACGTGGATGGGTGTTCGTCAATGAAATGCCAGGCTAGTCATCAATCCAGGTCACTCATCCATAAATGTCTCCAGGGTCGGTTAATGGGCACCAATGCAACTTTGGAGGTTCTCCTACGTTTTTCTCGTGTTTAATCCAAGTCTTGCAAAGTGTTCGTGTGTAGCCTATTGTCTATTAAGTGTAGTCTGTTTCTCTCTAGTTTGAGTCTAAGTTTAAGTTTGTCTATCCAGCGTAGTACTTCGCTTATCTTCCTTCGTTTTAGACCTGTAAGAAACTTAATCGTTTTTATACGTAGCTCCTGACGTCATGCTTCTGGTCAGTGTGACGGCGCTGGCAGGGTGCATACTGATCATCGCCGTCATTTTGCCTTTGGTCAACTATCGGGCAAGAGTTGACCTCAGCCTTCGGATCTGGTGGCTAAAACGCCAACTAAGGAAAGCTCGTCAAGGCGGTCAGTTCATCTACATTGCATCCCCAGCATTCATCATCACCATCATCGTCGTCGTTGTCATCATCACCATCGTCGTCGTCATCAAGTCACCACCACCACAACCAACACCACCAACAACAACAACAACAATTCACAGCAACAACACCACTACCACCACTCCGTCACCACCATCCGGAGTGATAGTAGCAGTAGTAGTGGAAGTACTACAAGTAGTAAGGGTGGTAGGTCTAGCAGGAGAGTACAAGTAGTAGTAGTAATAGTGGCATTAGGCATGGTAACAGGATGGAAGTAGTGAAGGTAGTAGGGGAAGTAGCTAAACCTGGTAGGGGAGTATAAGTAGTAAAAGTAGTGGCTGTAGGCCTGGCAGTAGAAGTAGTAGGAGTAAGTGTGGTAGTAGGTGCGGCAAGGGGAGTAGAAATATGTGAGGGATAGTAGTGGATTAATTACTGGCTCAGAATCACGCAGAAGATATCTCTTCTGACAAGGAAGATTCTCTCAACTAATCAACCTGCTTACCTTTTGTTAACCCGTGCATCACTAGCAGTCATCGAGATCTTTGCTATCAGCTACATAAAAAGTTTAACTGTTTCTGACAACAGAGACTGTCGGTCTGAATTTTCTCACACCGCAGATTCAGCAATTCAGCATCAGCCGCCTGGCTGCATCAGCCGCCTGGCTGCATCAGCCGCCTGGCTGCATCAGCCGCCTGGCTGCATCAGCCGCCTGGCTGCATCAGCCGCCTGGCTGCATCAGCCGCCTGGCTGCATCAGCCGCCTGGCTGCATCAGCCGCCTGGCTGCATCAGCCGCCTGGCTGGTGCTGAATTGTCTACTGCTGACATTACTCACAACAACATCTGGCTTGACATATTCGGGATGCGGCTAAAGATCTGTTTGTATAGACTTGCTTTTGATTGGCCGACCGCTGTGACCCACCAACGCCTATGATTCCTCGCTCAGCTGATGGACATATATAGCATGTTTAAAATGCGTCACTTTTAGGTAGTAGGCCTGGTACTGGAATAGAAGTAGTAGTAGTAGTAGTAGTAGTAGTAGTAGTAGTAGTAGTAGTAGTAGTAGTAGCAGGAGCAGCAGCAGTATAGTAGTAGTACATAGAAAAATATGCTTGACATTTTAGCTACAGACTATGACGTCACTGTGCTGTCTATAAACGAACCCTTTGCGCTCTACATCAAGCAAACCTTGCAGAGAAATTTCCACTTGAATGTTTTTTCCATGGATGACCTAAGCCCTGGCACTGGTAAGTTGCTTTCGATCATCAACCGTTTCTAAACTTGTTTATTGGTCGTGAACGAACTGAAGATTGAACATAAAGTTTTTTGCTGTTCGAAACCCGGAGGCCACGTTGATAAACTAGCACGTGATCACACGGTCACAAACAGGGGCTCGATCATAGGGGTGCCCCTGCAGCTAGGGCCCGGCAATTATTTTTAAAGGGGAACCTATTCATTGGCTGAGTCCCGGTAAATCACCACCATCACCATCAGTTCTTGATACCAGCCATTTGGTGGCGATGGGTGCGAATAAGAGATCTCCGTTTTCCAGATAATTTGTCAAGCACAGTGCTACTTTCATGTTCAGTCCAAGTCTAATCATGTCTTTGTTTATATTTTCTATCCAATGCAGTCTAGATCTTCCTTTGTTTTTTCAAATCTTGCATGTAGTGCACTGTGTGGGATTCGATCAAATGACATTTCTCCTAATGGCCAAACTATTGGAGTCTTCGCTGAATTACTTTGAACGAAGAGAGCATATGGAGATTACTCTCAAGTCTAGGAGTGAAGTAAATATATATATATCCAGTATCAGCTGACAGGAGGCTGAGAAAAACCCTGTTTCCTCACACTACCCTGCCTTACCCATGTTATTCTCACCAACCCAACTGTGCCCCACCGTGCCATACCGTGTCATACCCTACCATACTTTACCATACTCTACCATGCATGTTATCTCCTACACTGCTTTATCCTGCACGATCCAGACTTGACTCTCTGTGCTTTACCCAACCTTACCTTAAGTCTCGTTTTTTTAAGAAGTTCAGGACACCTTTAAGTGTGCAGCTATAAAAGGACCTCAGTGGCCGGTGAATAAGTCGGCCACCCTGACGCAGCTGTTATGTGACGTTGAGAAATCACGAATATTAAAAGTATAGGCCTATTACATTATTTACGAGGCACGCCATGAAAGTAATATTTTTATTAAAACGTCAAAACACGAATTACATTATATCAGCAGAAATGCTGAATGCTCAGTAGTGTCCACCTGCAGGCCTCGGAATTTAAACTTGAAGGAGATAAAAACTCTACTTCGACTCGTACTTGAAGAAGTCAGACTCCGGCTTCAAGGCATAAGACTCGAACTCGAAAGAGTAAGAATTATACTTGAAGAAGTGAGATTCGGACTACAAGAAGTAGGCCCTATGACTCGGATTTGAACGAGTAAGAATCATTCGTCTTTGAAGAAGTTAGACTCGGACTTTCACTGATCAAGAAAGAACCCTGACTCGGACAGTCTCGACTCGGAACAAGTCTAAATGACAACCTATTTGTGTAGTGATAAAACCGACATGTGCAGTTGGGAAGACAATTGTTTCACATGTTTACACTACCTGGCTCCAAAATTTACTAAATTCTGAAGTTTCCAGTCAAAGTGAATTTGCTTTTGTCTTTTAAAATTCCACGCAGTAGTAAATAAATCATAATAACATTGGTTTTGGAAAATTTCGCTGGTTGTTGTAGCTCCTATTTCGTGCCTGCCAGAGCGTGCCAAAAGAAGCCGAAGTGTTCTGGTGGTCATGACCCCGGAAGTGAGCGAGGACAGAGAGTTCGTGGCCATCATTGGTGAAATCATCTCCGATGCCACTCCCATCTTTGTCTTGTTTCGAGCTGATGCTGCCGGCATGGACAACGATCAGTCTCGACTGGATAGGAATATCATTGGTGCCATGGCGGTCAGTCAGCCCTTGCCCTGGCCAGGGAGAGTCCGCGAGAGGGATACTACTTATCCAGATGGGCCTAGTTCTTCCGAGGAAGCAGAGGGAGTGGAATACTGGGAGGGATCGGGATCGAGACAGATAAAAATCTTTTGGAAGAAGCTTCGGCTGTCGTTGCTGATGATGGAAAAGGGGAAGATCATGCCGAAGGGAACAATCAGGACGAACACGACGAGCTTGTCTGAGCCACTTCTAACTCCGGCGGCAGTTTAACTTCAGTGTCCGAAGTGGTAGAACATCGAGAACAACCTCTGCTTCACTTGCTCCTCACTTGGAAATACATAAACACATTGTCACAAACTTTCATTCCCTACCCTACTCTACCCTACCTTACGGTACCGTACCCAAAGGTACCGTACCGTACTATAACCTACTGTACCCTACTTCCTGACTAGGAATTATCGTCTGACATTCCTAGTCATCACGCTCCAGGCAGCAATTCTCCTTCACGGCTCCCAGCAGGTTTCAAAGTTCCATTCACTAATGCACACTATTAAAAGTATATCCCAGAATACAAATTTAAAAAAAATAATAATTCATTCTATAGAAGAAAAGCCGGCGGAACATTCTACACTTATGCACGGCCATCTAAATAGGAGCCTATTTAGAAGGCCGTGACTTATGCGACCGCTGACTCAGGGTTGCTTCTCAACCACTACACTTAAAGACAGACCATGAGATTTGGAGATGCGCCTAGTCAAGGGCTCCTAGATAATTAAGCACCTGGACAAGAAGGGTAGGGCGAGGCCGCAAATTTGCTAGACGGTTCTAGACCGAGCACCTGCTGCTGGCTTTGGCACTGATAAGAATGCATGTATCCACAGTTCCACTCAGGCTATGACCTACTTTGTAGATTTGAATTCAGCGACAGTGTGGAAGTTGTTTAAAGTGGAATTAATTTGTTAAAATTTGGATTATTTGATTATTTCATTCAGCAGATATTTGTGATTTTCTACTTTTGATTATCTGCAGTTTCCGATGGATTATAATCATTATTCTGTTTAACTGGATTATCCTCATTACGTGCTCTATTTCACTGGTGCTTACTGCTGTGTGAGAAAACAAAATGGTGTACAAATGTGCAGGGTTTGGATGTAGAAGCGGATATCAGGACTGCCGAAGTGTTGGGGAGGATGAAGAAAAAATAGCATTCCATAGTTTTCCAATTCACAATCCGGAATTATGTGCAAAATGGGTTCGAGTTAATCCTCGAAAAGACTGTCCCGACTAAATATTCAAAGCTTTGTTCACTGCACTTTCATCCAAATGACTTCATACAGGAGTGGCGAGATACAAACGTTGCCAGACAGAAAAAGAACGTTGCAGCATCAGAAAAACCAAAGAGAAGATTTCTTAAGGATGACGCTGTTCCTTCAGTATTTACTAATGCACCTAAGTATCTATCAAAAGCTCAAGTAGCTTCAAGGGTAACTTCTAGAGCTACATCAACAAGCAGACATCAAGAAGAAGTGAAGAGATTAGAAAGTCTTCAACAGTCCTTTCTGGAGAGTGACGACATTTCTAGCCTCACACTAACCGAAGTTAAGGAGCGACTGAGAGGTGAGACTACTTCACCTGAAGGCTTTACAGTTTGTATTCTTGAACAGGGTCTGCTAATATACCTTGTTGGAATAACAGACGACATACCGAAAATTACTGGCAGCACTACTCTGAAAGCTGACTTCAGAGTAATTGTTACAGTAGAAGACAAAGTTATTCCATCATCTCAGTATGTCGACCCGTTCAAGAGTTCTCTTAATTGCTTGTCACAATTAGTGAATCTGATGGCTCATGTAAAATCATGGGTAGAAAGTACAAATTCCAGATCCACTGAATTCATCCTGGAAATGGCAGTACAGCTCTTGAAAACCTCTCTTGATAGATTTAACGATGACAGTGAAGAGTATAGAAAAGTTAGTTTTATAATAAAGCAACTTAAGTTACTTTCTGTGAATAAATTTAGTCGTATATATTCGCTCTGCTTGTAATTATGTCGTATATGATACATGCTGCTAGTCCAGCTGCCTACGCAGCTCTTAAAGAGCAAAACATTTTGTGTTTACCATCAGCAACCACTCTAAAAAAGTTACTCGGCGTTTGAATTGTGGGTCTGGGCTGGACAATAGTTCCTACTTGAAGATGAGAATATCAAAGTTAAATCAATATGAAAGGACAGTCATTCTCATAATTGATGAAATATACATCGCCAAGCGTGTTGAGTACACAGGTGGTGAAATGCAAGGACTGACACCTGAAGGATCAGTAGCTTCAACACTGCTTTGTTTTATGATCAAATCATTGGCTGGAAAATATCAGACTTAGTTGCCATGTATCCAATGGCAAAACTAACTGCTTCAAAGCAGCATGAATGTTACTTGGAAGTGACAGCATTGTTGAAAAGTGTTTCGTTTAATGTCATTGCCCTCGCTGTGGACAACGCCACAACAGACCAAAAATTTTGACTGATTGTCTCTGTAATGGAGCACTGCAGACAAGAATAACCGATACCACTACGGGTCAACCTTTATTTCTCATTTTTGATCCAGTGCATGGACTTAAAAATGTTTATAACAAATTTCAGTCTCGTAAAGTTTTTGAGTGTCCACCAATGGCTAGAAACTTGCCAGATGGATGTCGTGAGAACTTTCGTGACATAGTTGATCTGTACACTGTAGAAGCTACTATGACGCTGAAAAAAGCGCACAAGCTTAGGGCCTACATTATCCACGTTATACCCAAAGACCATCGAGAAAACTTCTGTGAAGCTTGCAACATCATTTCTGTCAGATTCAATGGCTGAAGGATTGCAGCATCTCAGGTGGCCATCGTCCAATGATGCTAATGTCATCTTCTATGTCAGTGGTGCCATGTAGTCAGTGGTCAGTAGTTCGTATCACAAGATGTGAACACTGTAAAGAAGAATTAGTCAGTTCAGACTCATTAGAACCAATCCTTATTGACGAGGCTCTTGATTATGGAGCTGCCACACTTTTGGAAGATATCAACCGTGGTGGACTGACCAGACCGAGCGAATACACTTTCATGTTGGCAGTCAATTGTTGGCAAATTTTTGAAGAAATAAACTCATCTGCAGTGTTGAAAGCTTAGCTTCTTGCTCATGAATGCCAACCATCGCTATTTGTAAAGATCATGGATCGTGTGACAGACATTAGTAACTGTGGACAGCCGCTTGTCGGCGAGAACTACTGTGTAACAGGCCATGATCTGAAGTTACTCTTGGTTCAACGTCTATTCAACTGCTTTGCTAAAAATCAATAAAACAATTGAATACTGAAGCGAATCAAGTGTCTCAGCAGCCAGCAAAACGTAGAAAGATTGCCAAACTGTCTAGTTCTTCACATCAGTGAACTAAACCGAACAAGCAAGGCCATGCATAAACTCAAGGTCTATAGTTGCACATATACTGTACATACATAAATACATGTATGCATACATACACACAGCACGTTTTCCGTCTATATCATAGTGCTTTATTATAATATGTTATGCTACATAGTAAATGGGCTTATATGATGGTTCTTAGCTTTAAATAAGTCCTATATAAAGTTCTCTGTACACGGGTCAATCAATGTGTTGAGTCTAAGATATCAATTTAATGCAATGTTTAATGGACTTGTAGCATGTTAATTCTGCAGCACTACAGAAACCATTGGCCTAGACCCGTCTAGTCCGTTATCAGCCTGCCTGTCCAAGTCTATGTGGCTAATTATCTAGAAGTCTATGGCCTAGTCGACCAGTTTCCAGCGTGTCAGTCAGGGCGCCACCAGCAGTTCCAGTTGCACCACACCAGCACCATCTGCTGTTGGCCAACCAAGGCAGCCGGGTCTGCTCGCACAAATGGCCACAGCTGCCGCGGGCGTTGCTGCTGGATCAGCTGTTGGTCACAGAATTGGTGCTGCAATGACAGGCAGTCTGTGGTCTCTAGCAGAGTTGGATTTGCCTAGGACTATGAGGAGGTTCGACCCCTAGGCCAAAAGTCAACCCTTGGCTATCCTGAAAATTCGATTTTAACCACCCCCTCAGGTCAAATGTCAAGCTCTCCAAACATGATTGGAAGGTTCAAGTCAAAATGTTGGTTTTAACTGCAGACCGCCACTCGTTCAGGAGCAAATTACTCTTTTAAATGATATATCCAACAGCCTGCACAATTTTGACAATTTATTCAGCCTCGTCTTGTGCAGGTCAGGTAAAAGGCTGACTTATAAGACCATAGCAGCAGTAATAATTATGCTCTTCAGCACTCGATGCTCTACTACAGAGTTTTACCAGTCCTTTAGGTTAGCCCCGAGAGACAGCCATGGGTATGAAGTGTTAGCGAATTCCTTTTTCTTAGCTTCGGCATACGAATGTGGGTGCCCAGTCCTCTCCCTCGCAGCCTGATCTTCTCACTGAAGGTGTGCAGTCAGTGTGCTCATTAGTGCCTATAACTGAGTTCACTAAAGGGTGCACGTGGAACCAAAATCTTAAATTTTGAACCCACGACCTTACGACTGATAGCAGTGACTTAGCTAGGTATTTTGTTTTGGCGCCAGGCAACAGTGATGGCATTCGAAACTTGAATATATAAAACTGGGAACGATGGCTTTGAGAAAGAGAGAGACAGACAGACAGACAGACGGACAGACGGACGGACAGACGGACGGACGGACGGACCCACCGTAACAGCTGTTCTGTCTCCTTTTCTCTCTGGTCTTCTGCTGGCAATCTCAGCTTTTGTTTTTCCTATGACATCTTTGGACAACCCCTCTGAATTGACGCAGCGCTCGTGAATAAGCTGGTGCCCTGCGCTTAGCTTTAGAGTAGCGCTTAGAAATTCTCGAGATTACGCTTACGTTCTTGTATGCGTGCTTTGTCTTCTAAAGCTGTACTGTTTGCGTCGGTGATTGATGGAAACGCGCTAGTGAGAAAATGTGCGAAGTTCTGAAAAGTAACTTTGAAGAAGCATTTCCTCAAATCGAAAGCGCTATAAAAAATGCCGACTTCATTGGTTAGCCAACTAATTGATAAATATTAAACAAGGAAAAATTGACAACTGTCTAAGAAATAAAGATAATTTACGTCAAAATCGAAAGCGTCCCCAAATATCGTTCACACCACACGGTCCCAGTTGTTACCCAAATCTAATAAGGAAAAACTTGGGAAAATGACATTATATCATTATTTGAATGGTGCGTTTCTCACTCAGGTTGGTGGACGGGCAAACTTGTAGTATCGGGGACCGCTGTGTTTGGCCGTTGCTTTTCGGCGTCGCTCGCCGCAGTGACGTTAATTATAGGCGTGAGTTCTGCAAGTGTCCCGTCTTTGATTAAGAAAATAGACATGGATTCTAATGTCTGCTGTTAAATAAGGGTTAGGGTTAAAGTTAGGGTTTGGGTTAGTTCGGCATTGTAAACACTGAATAACGCTTAATTGATGTTTGCAAATAGTATATAGCTCGAAGAGATTCATCATAGCGGCCACTGCAATCAATCACAGTAGGCAGAAGCCAAGCTCAAAATAGAACGATCCCCGATACTATAAGTATGCTGGTGGACTTGCTTATAAGGAGGAATGTCAATCACAATCTCGAACACATACTTACAAGGTAAACGCCGGTCACCAGTAACTTAGTGTGAGATAATGTGTTATTGCAGGTATGTTTGTACTTTGTATGTATGTTAATATGCAAGATCTGAGGCTGGATTTTGGGCTTTTCGGATGTCAGAAGGGTAATCCTCTGAAATCAGAAGAGGTGTGCCAAAATGGCAAGAACAGTTTGATCAGATGTTTCTGGGCATGATGTTGATTGTGCTCGGAATGTGCGATAAATATAAGCCACACACGTGGAATTGTTCTCTTGTCTTTTTGATATTGTTGTGTTTTCTAAAGAGTATGAGACCAAGGCAGAAAATAGACCAGAGGAGATCTCGCCCAAATTAGAAAACCCCAAGCCCAGCTGGATTCATGTTCAAGCACATTTGTATAGCATATATTTTTCACTTTTTAAAACTTTTGTTGCCTCATATACATGTACGTTATGCAGGCATGTGAACAGCAAGCTAAGAAGAGAATAGCTACAACCTAAAGAAATCTGTTCCCTTCCATTTACATTTGATTGCATCAAGCAATTGTATAAAATCTCTTCATGGTATGATTTAAAGTTTTCTTAAATCAGATTCATGTGAAATTTTAGCTTTTGATTTGGAGTTCTCAGGACTGACAGCCTTTGAAAATGAACAAAATAGGTAAGGTAATTATTTTCATTAATCATTTCATGCTCTGTGGCCAAATGATTTATTTACCATGATTTTGTCAGTAAATAAGACAGTCACTAATTCAGAGTCAGGAGGTCAGTAGATGAAGAACTCTAAAGTCAGTATGTCTGAGGTCTCCTTGGTTCCGGATGTGTCATGGTTAGCAGAACTGAAGGTACAGCTTCTTATAAATTTGTAACTGTATTTGAAGCCACAATAGGCTAGGCCTAAATTTTTAATAGCCTTTATGAGTCTGAAAAGTTAATTTGCCACTTTTTAATACCCTGCCTGTTGCTTTGGTTAAAGACTGATATCTTAAAGGTGTAGCTATAGTCAGTTCAACTGGTTCAGTGAACTGGTGTGCATAATGGTTTAGAGCCCCAGCTGGTGACAGAGAATAATTTTTGTAACCATTCAGCAAATGCTGGAAGGTAGGATGTGCAGCTGAACCGTGGACCTCAGACACCTTGTCACATGACTGTGGTGTCCAAAGCGGACTTTAACTCAACAGTAATATGAACTGAAGAGATAATGTTGTGAATCTTTTAGCTTATTTGACACTCCAGAAGCAAGATATCACAAACTGCGACGTAGTGTGGCACAACTAACAGTGTCGCAGATCGGTAAGGATTGAATTACATTTGATTAGAGGTTATCTAATTAACTAAGGGCATTAATTTCATTTTGACAGCTTTTATTATGCATTGAATGCTTAGTACACTGGATCCACATTTTAGTGCTGCTTTGGGGAGCCATTATCAAGTCCTATGTTATTACAAGGTTATGTAATAATGGAGCTGAACTAAATTCAGATGATTTTTTATCATGATTTGAAATCAACTACAATGATTTTTCTTTTTTGATTTGAAATCATTGTAGATGCTTTGATTTTGAAATTATTAAATATTGGGGTGATTTTAGGAGCCCCAAATATTTTTTCACTACTGTAATATTGGAATTTGTGCTATAATGAAGCTCATTATAAGGATTTTCCAGTGTATATTAGCCATGCTTACCCCCCACTGGCTGTCTTTTAGTCTTCTGAGAAACATCTTAGTTTTTGAATTTGTTGCTTCAGGTTTGTCAGCTTTTGTCAAAGGTGCTACATCGGCGGTTGGTAACAAGTAAGATGTTGAATTTTGAATGTTCGATGAATGGTGGTGGTGGTGGCGATCATGGTGGTCCTGGCATGGTTTTGTTGGTGGTTGTGGTGGCAGTGGTTGGCTGAGAGATCCTTTAAACTGTGGGACCACACTTCTGAGGAATTTTTTCAGGCACATAAAAAGATGCTTCTTTATATTTAGCAGATACTACACATGAACATAGTTTCACTTTTGAGAAGTTCTTAAAGACTGCCTGACGCCTAGATGTGTATGTACAGTGAAAATCATTTCACACGAAATGCAGAGGACTAGTGTGAACAATTTATGTTAACCGAATTTCACGTTAAATGTCTGATGAATATTGATGCCCCTCAAATAAACCACCTTTAAGCTATCCAGAATACTCTTTGCTCATGCTGGAGCCAAACTTCTGAACTTTGTAAGGAGGGCATTATTATATTATTATTGTATTGTATTGTACTGATGTAGAGAGCTGAGCATAAATGATATAGGTTAAAAATGTTACAGCACTTTAAGCTTTGAATATCTCAATTGCCACCAGAGAACGCCAAAGTTTAGGCCCAAAATTGAAACAAACCATGATCACTCACATTGGATGAGCAGAGCTAAATGTTGAAAATAAATCAACATTTCATGTTGTTCTAAGTTCCATATTGTTGTTTGTTCCAAGGGACTGACAGATTTTTTGTATTAAGCAATATTTTCATGTTATCAGTTTCATAATCAAGGAATTAATTTACTTTAAAAACCATTGCTGTTGGAATAGACTGAACATATTTTGTGTTAACCAATATTTTGTGTTAAGCATTTTCATGTGAAGTGTTTTCCACTATAACTACCAGTTTATATTTTTGCTAGGCAAACTTCCATTGTGAACAGGATTAGGTGAATGAATTTTACTAAAACTTGCTTAAACTCTAAATTTAAGACTCTGTATTTGAGAGGACTTCATCAACTGTGCTCTTAAAAATGCTGACTTTGTTCCCTTTGTGCTTTTTTAGTTTTCTTGCTCAGACGTTCAACTTCTATCTGTATCCGTCTGCATTTGGTCCTATCGATGTTCATTTCATGTTCCAGGTATTTCTTCTGATTTTGTGGCACATGTGTTGCTGGTGGAGTGCTAGGTTGAAACACCTTGGACAGGTCCTTGGAAGGCATTAGATTAATATCTCAATACTTGAATACAGATATATACATTCATACATACATACATACATGCATGCATAAACTCCATACATACATACATGTACTTAAATACATGCTTGTACATATTGTTACAGGTTGTCTGGGTATATGAAAGAATATATCGGCATTAGGTTAAAATGTTTTATTTTCTAAGCTATTTGTGAACATGCATAAGCACATACGTACATATGCATGACTCACATAACAACAAGATGTCGACCTCAGGCAGCCACAAAACAAAGTGAACAGCCTCTCAAGAAGAAAAACACAATGTCCATCAACAGACAGTAATGAAAATCGGCTCAAAAAGAACCAGAATGGCAAAACAGCTAAGAAGAATCAGACCGGTCATCTGCATAGGGATGCTCAACAAGGACTATTGAAAGAGACTTGTAAGAAAACAGTCATGCAGGACCAGATCAAATATCCTGTTTCAGCCAAACTTAAACATAACACTTTTTATAAGGTTGGCTTTCCTGCCAAAATGTACAGAAGGCATACAATGTACAACTCAACTTACTCGGTCCCATCTATATGCCATATGTAACAATATATGTGTGCATACACATATACTTGTAAGGAGGCATTGTCAACTTTTAGTGATATTGTTGTATACACATATGCAGGTACACCATGCATAAATACATGCATATGTATGTAGTATATTCATCATGCATACATAAACACACGCATACATATTTACGTTTGTGCTTATGTATGTTCATAAGCACGGGCACACATACATACATAGTTTTTAAAATCTGGCTTCTTAACCTTTCTTTGCTTCTATTTCACCAGTGGTTGAAAGCAATATTTGTTCATGGTCTTGTTTTGTCAGGTTTGGGGCACATGACAGGCTAGTCCAGGGTCGTGTGTTGTTGGGTGCTCCAAAATAGGCTGCTCTGATCTCTTTCAAAGTCCTTCAGTTGCTTATTGCATGCCTTTTACTTGTTACTTGCTTTATCATTTTAGGCTTCTTGTGGACACTTTTTAAGTCGTTTCAAATTTGATTTTAACAAGGTTAGTACTTTAAAATGTTTTTTGGATGGATTAGTGTAATAAAATATTTATATTTGTCATTAGAAAGTAGTTAGTTTATAATGATTTGCATTTGGCTCTGTCTCAGTATACCTTTGCAACTGTTGTAAGTTGCTTCTGCTTGAATTAATTAGATTGCCATATGTACAATGCTTGAACGATGCTACGTTAGGTGTTGGTAAATGAATACATAAAATATTAAAAATTTATAATTCTTAATTATTTTCTGCTAATCTACAAATATTATTAACCTTTTGTTTACATATTAATTTTCAGTTTTTTTATGAAGGCATTCCATTTTTGAATGAGGACCAGGAAACTCTTCTTAACCAGTACCTTGAAAATCCGGTGAATTTCTCTGCATTCAGGTCTCACTGCTGTCAATTCAGCTTTGTTACAGCATTTGTTATTCTATCTCAGACAGAACTAAAAGTTTTAGTTTTTTTATAAAATTAAATTTGTTGTTTTTTTTATATTTTTACACAGTTTTAGTGGTAGGTTTTAAGAAAAGGTTATGTGTTTAAAGCTAGAACTTCAGGACTTATGTTGGTGCTATTCTGGCTATTTTTTTTTACTATGTGATTGGACTACATTGGATTGGATTAGTTTAGATTGTTAGGCTAGTTTAGGTTGGTTTGTATTTTTTACTGATTTTGTATTAGTAGGTTTTAATAAAATATTATGTTTTTAGATTTGTTTCTTTAGGACTAGTGTTGGTGCTGTTAGAATTATTCTCATTAGATTAGGTTGGATTAGTTTAGACTAAATTAGACTAGATAACCTTGCACAGCATTAGATTAGTTTAATGTAAAATTAGCTTGGATTGGATTAAATTGATTTAATTAGAGAGGATGGTGAATGTATTTGACTTTTTATAACTTGTGGTGTTTAGAATTGATGATGAGCGTGAGTTGCAACAGTGCTGTTCTCTGGTGGCTAACTGGTTGGTCAGTTCTGAAGAGAAAGACAAGAATTCACTTGTAATCAACATCCCTGCTGGTATGTTTTAGTTTCTATAAAGTTCTTAAATTACCTTAACCTCTTCTTTCATTTGTTAATGTAGTAATCTACTACAGTACTGGATTATGATGTGTTTTGGATTTAAGGAGGCATTCATACGAACATGATTATGCACAGTTCAACTTCAGTAATAAGTTATTAAACCAAATCTCTAACAATTAAGTTTATAAAGAACGATACCTAACTGTTAAATGAAACAATTTTACAATGAGCTAGAATTTTATCACAGTGAAAAATGTGAAATGAATCGACTATTAGTATGTTCAGCAATTTTCAGTAGTTTGTAAAAGCTGTACCACAAATCGATTTTTTTTACCAAAAAGCATGTTAAAATGTAGTAAGATTACATACAATTTAAAAATGTGATTGTAAGAATTTTTAAGCGCTGTCCTACAACAAACTTGTTCGTACTGGCATTTCCAGAGTGATAATGTTATATGCTGTTGGTTGCTAATATAGAAGTATTAGTAAGTGATGCACCAGAATTTAAGTGTTTCAACTGTATCTTAGAATCATTGGCATCTGTTCTACTACTTCTGTAGTGTTATTATTATACTGCATGAGGCATCAAGTGATGGTCTCTTTAAGTGAAACCACAGCCAAAAGCATAATACATTGGAGAAGCCTGGTTGAAATCCAACTATCACCTAATGTCGGACATGAGCTTGTCAGCCAGCAGACGATAGTACATTATTAACATTCATTTCTGTATTTATTAAGTGCCACTAATTAATGATGGAGCATCAGTCAGTAGCACTGAGCAGTCGTTTGTGATGGACTTGCTGAAGGTCCCATCACAGTAATTGCCTAAGGGGAGGCATGAACTCGCACTCTTTGCGTTGCAAGGTGAGCCATCTGTGTATCCAAATGCTTTTAAAGTTGTGAAGACAATGACAGTTGTGTGTGTAGTTTTTCCTTTCAAATGAACGACTTGCTGAAATTGCATGTTTTAGGGAGAACAGAATCCTCAGTGTTGATAGAACTGAGGAATCGGTTTCCACAGGTGTGGGTCACTGTTATCAACAAGAAAGTAAGTCTGTGTTTAAATCTTGTTTTGCTATGAGATGAAGGAGAAGGAGTGCAGTTTCTGAAGCTGGCCCGAAGAGGCAGACATGGGTGCAAAGTGTTAGCAACTTCGTTTTTCTTAGCCTCACCATAACAGGGCGGAGGACCAGTCCTCTCCTTCACCGCCTGACCTTTCCACCGACATGGATGGTTAGTGTACTCGCTTATAGCTTAGATCGCTAACTATCACAAGTGGAGCAGAAATCTGAAATATCTATCTGCCTTTGCAGGGATTTGAACCCCTGACCTCTAGGTTGATAGTCAAACATGCTAGCCCCTGGAATATAGTACACCCATACTATAACAAAAAGATGAATGAAGAAGAAAAATTAACTGTAGGTATTTATGTATGTGCATCTTGGTTTGTGCATAGCACCTTTTGTGAACCCCTTGAAGGTACTAAGTTTGTAAGTTTATATTTTGTTATATTTTGCAACATTAACATTGAACAAAGCTTCCTGAAATATAGTGATTTCCTTAAATTACCCTTACCTTCCATTATATTACATTACCTTGCCTTTCCTAAATAAAACAGGGATAAATTAAATTTGCAAAGCATTTTTTCAGATTGAAGTTTCCAGAGTTTCGCTGGAAGAACGAAAGAAATTATTTGAAGAAAACAATGAGAAGGAACTTAACAGGTAACACTTTGACGTTTTGGTAGGTAACACTGTAGCCCTTTGAACCTAAAACTCCAGAATAGAAATAGTTTAGTGGATTTGATTAGATTATGTTGAATGGGATTGATTAATCAAATTACATTAGATTAGATTATCTCTTCATACTGCTGAGTTATTTATAATTTTTTTAGGATCCGTGACCAAGCTCTTGGTTTCACTCGTGTCTTTCGACTGCTGATCAAATATAAAAAGGTGATGACATTGATTTACATTGATGCAGTTCTTTTTGACCAAGGCTGGGCTTGGAGCACTTTTGAGTAGATGTCTTGAAAGGGTGCTATATGAATAGTCTCAATGAATAGTCTCAATGAATAGTCTCAATGAATGAATTATGAATGAACAACTTCATTTTATTAACTGTGTTGTATGGGGATGTAGCCAGCCATATCCCTCATCTTCTAATCTTCCCATTGACAGCGTGCAGTTGATGTACTCAAATTTATATCCAAGTTCATTAGAGGGCAGTAGTAGAGCGGAAATTTTACACAATCTTTCTGTTCTGGTGGGGATTTGAACCCTGATCTTTGGGTTGATAATCCAGCACACTAATCACTAGGTTATAGCACCATGGCCACAGTTGTAGATAACCAACTAATCGGCATCTTGGTTCATGATTATTAATTTATATAATAAAAGTCTTGGACGCACTAGTGGTCTGTTTAGATGGAGACTGGCTGCGCAGATGCTCTTCGTGGTATAGGCCAGTGAGTTACTCTGAGTGGCGGCAAAAGGTTTTTACACTCGAGATAATTTGAATATTTGTCGTGTGTTTAGCCTTTGGTTGGGCACAACTGTTTCATGGATTTGCTGTTTATGCATGAAAAGTTTTACAACACGCTTCCAAGTAAGTGCTAATCTGCCAGAATCCTTTGTTCTTGTATAGACTCATTTCTTTGTTTTATTTATTGATTGAATGTAAGAACAAACCATTTCATTTCTTATTCTGATAACTCAGTCATTCTGTCTTGCTTACTTAATTCATTGTCATTTTATTCATTCATTTGTTAATTTGTTAGTTTTTTAGTTCGTTATCCCAGACACCTAGTGCCTTTGAAGTGCCTCATAAAAGTGCTGCCTAAATGATTTTGGATGTCATTAAGAACAAAAAGTTCATGCGTAAGCGAGTAATCCAAACGTATAAGAATTATCTAGCAAAATTGGCACTGAGGCAAAAGATTTGCTGAAATGGCAGAATTGACAAAATTTGACCAATATGGTATTTGTTTATATGTGCATATGCTTATCGAGTAGAAGAACAAAGAAGTTTGTTAGCTTGTTAACTCACTCAGTGATTCACACATTTGCTCACTCAGTCAGTCTTACATTATAGGTGAATAAAGAATTTCATTGCTTAATTTGTTTGTGTCCTCTGTCATTCATTCAGTTACTCACTCACTCAGTCATTCACTCACTTATTCACTCAGAAACAGGCTCAGTCGCTCATTCATTCCCTTGCTCATTTGCTTGCTCACTTTTTCCTTGTGCACTTGGTCACACACTTGATCACTTGCTCATACATTTGCGGAGTCGCTCGCTTACTGAGTCGCTCGGTTTCTCAATTACTCACTTATTCAATTGTTCGTTCAGTCCTCTGTTGCTCACTCAGTTACTCACTCAGTTGCTCACTTACTCAGGCACTTCCTCATCCATTTGCTTGCTCTTTTGCTTGCTAACTTAAGCACTTGCTCTTCTCACTGGCATATTGTAATTTGGTCAGTCATTGAGTTAGTCATTCGTTAAATGAGTCATTTGTTTATTCATTAATTTACTTAATGGAGGGATGACTTAGGAATCACAAAGGATTTGACCTTAGGTAAGAGTGAGTAGTTGATTCTGTTTCTGTATTTACACCTGGTCATTATTTTTCACATTCGCTTTTTGATTCCATTTTTTTAGAGCGATACAGTCAGTTTAAATCCAACATTCACCGATTGTTTCCCGTTATAATTGACACCAAACATCTCTCACTGGCTGCAAAACCTGTGAGTACTGAAGCTTTGGTTGTTACTGCTTTATCTCCAATCTAGGGTTGCCATGGTGGAGGTTGGCAGGGCGCCAGGTTACCAAGTGCCTTGAAAAACTGCTCTGTATTTTTGACAGGAATTGAATCTCTCACTTGATTCTCTTTATTTTTTAACATGACTGATTTCACAAAGCTGAGTACTTGTATACTGTAATTGTGCCAAAGGTTGAAATGACATTTTGGCAGATTTTGGTTGCTGAACTTAGAATGGTTTGCAATGTGACCATCAGTTGGTACCTGGCGAAGGTGGATGTTTCCGATATTGGTGCTTTAGAAGTCTCTACAGAGATTAAATACAATGAGGATGACTGAATGAGCAGTTTTACTTTTGACCCTAATTGAGATGGCTTTAGATGACAAGATTGGCAGTGGTTTAGATGACCAGATTGAGAATGGTTTACTGAGGGGGAAGTTTTCGATGCAGGACTATGCCAAGGTAGAGCTGGCATCACTTATGTTTTAAATTGGCACTTTGCAATTTTTGGAATTGTATTATTATTTGCTGTTCTTTTTAGATATTTTACAACTTTCGTTTGTTTGAGAACACTGTCTTGGATGATTTGCATAAATCTCTCAAAACGTAAGTATTTGCATATCTTTGCAGTACAGACTTAATTTATATAAAGTAAGTAACTTTTATTTGAAATCTGAATTTTTGTATATCTTGGCCAACTGTCATCGCTTGTTGCTGCTGTTTCTCATCTTCGATGCATGTGGTCATAAACTCAGAACATGGTGACTGTGGAAGGGAATGCATTGGTTGGGTTCTGTGTGTGTGAGGGAGCCCACCAGTGGCGACTTTCTAGTTGTCCGAGCATTGGTTGATAAATTGTTTGTTGTTAGTGAGCTTTAATATAATTTAAGGAAGCATGTGGAGCATCTCTGATTAGTTTTTCCTAAACAGCACTATACAAATTTCTGAATATAGAGTAATCTTAATGTTAAAATTTATGGGGCAGAAAATCAAATTTAAAGCTGTTTTGCTGCTCCAGAATATGAATCCTTTTCTTGGAAGCGGAAGGCAAATGCATTGGCAGTCCCACTCTAAGTCACATCTGTTAAATTAGATGGGATAGAGAGCCATGTATGCAGCGCGTTTGAGAGATCTTAAAAGGTGCTATTGAAGCATCTTGATGAATACATGCAACCAAACCTATGTACTTTGTGAGGTGTTAGTACTTTGTGAGGTTCTTCAAAAGTGCTATATATAAGTAGTCGGCTACGCATGTACACACATACTTACATACGTACATGATGCTGTTTGGTAGCATGCTGGGTCTGTTATCCAGTGATTATGGGTTTGAGTCTGTTGAGCAGACTTAGTGTGATAACCCATGACAAAATGTTGCACATGCTTATGTCTTGCCTCAGATTCAAGTTTACTGACCCGGCATGTGTATTTGGTGCAATCAGATACATAGTTACATACCAGTACATACATACTTGTCTTTGATTTGGCTTGAAATGGAAAGAAGTGAAGCTCTGTGAAAATGCTAAAGCCTTTTGCTGTTATTTTTATCGTTTCTATCAGTACTTTCCTGTTCTAGGTTGAATACAAAACTCGTCACACTTTATCCTCCCACCATTAGCCATGCTCCAGGATTCGAAAGATACGGTAAGGCTCGTTCTAATACTTTGCCTGATCTGTTCCTTTGTGTGTTTCCCTGATATTGTGACCATGCACAGTTGATTTTGGTTTTATTCTGGTGAAACTAGAAAAAAAATTATATCTGTTCAGAACTTGCGCACATGAAGTATATGATAGTAGCTCCATGGTTGAGTGTTTATCTATTGTATGTGTGTGTGTGTGTATCTAGACACTTAATGTAACACCTGTAAGTGCCTCTGAACCAGTGCCTCCTATGCTAAAACAAAAAGTTCATTAGTAAGCAAATAATGCTCTGATAAGTAGAAAGTCACCACTTTGCAGGCTCTTGCACACATGTAGAACCCAACCAACAGAATGCCATCCAGACTTGACAGTTGACACCATGTTCAGAGTTGCTGGTCTAATTTGGATGAAGAATTTGGACTTTTATGCACAGTATGCTGGTTGAAGCCTTCCATAAGATATTTGCTTAGAGTTGTTGATCTTGTCATTTGACAACTGTGTGGTATAAACATGAGAGCTGACGAATAAGTCAAATGCTAAGATCCAGTTGTACCATACGGTTGACAGAGAGCGTCTTGAATTGCTCAACTAGTTTGTCTTTTTTTCAGCTGCTGTGGAGTGTCCACATGAGGCAGGTTATGATGCGTTCATGTGTGGAACAGGTAACTTTGTTCATTTATTCTTTCATTCATTCAGAGCATTTATGTAGCTCCTCTTAAAGAGATGCATTGGTCCGTCCTCCTGGAACACTTGAACAGTCTTCCTGTGTGCTGTTCCACTGACTTGGCATAAGTTACATTCTTCTCATATCTTAAGATTCACCTAACTAGGTCCCTAAGAGAGCCGTGTTCACAGTGCTTTTGAAGGTCCTTCAAATGCATATATATATAATGTATATATTTATCAATGCATACATACAGACATACATGTATACTTACATATGTACGTACATACATACATACATACATACATACATGCATCATGCTTACACACATTTTCCATTTATGCATGCTTACATACATACATAGACACATTTTTCTCTTGAAACAATACTAGTTCTGTGCTTTGTGTTTTTTTTTTAGTTTTGCTTTATACAGCCCATCTTTTGGCATCAAATGGACTCAGGTGCAAGATTTAACGCTGTTCATAGCCATATGTGACACAGTAATCATTTTATTCATTTATTTAAAACAGTTTTTCTTTGTGCTTAGACAGTAAATCAGAATCTGATGTGTGGATGAATATTTGTTATAGGTCAACACAGAGACATGCATAGGCCAGAGGTAAATAGTGGGTCTTGACAAGTGATTTAAATGATAGCAAGTTGGCTAGTTGGGCTTTTTGTGGTGTGATGCCAAATGTGAGGGGCACAGCAACTGAAAGCATGTTGTCCTAAACCTAGGCTCTTGTAACAAGGTTTTGCAATTTGTGCCATGGTAGTCATAGCTGACATGTTGTACTGACCATATGTTACTGATATGTGTGGCTTGTGACATGGTAGCATCATGTGACATGCTCTGCTGCCCATGGGAATTTGCAGGTGTCTCATTTCTGCACCTCAGCTTCAGCACTTTTTGTTTTAGGATCCTTGGTCTGTTGAAGTTGATGCACTTATTAAATTCACCTTTGGAAAATAACCTTATTATTACACAGTTTAACTTTATCACAGACTTTATGTGGAGGTCTAAAGAAGTGCTATTAAGATGTTTCTAATCTAATCGAATGACTTCTGTGGCACCATTGTCACTATGCATAGGCATCAAATGATGGTCACTTCAAGTGAAACTTTAGTAAATTATCGTAATCAGTTTGAGAGAGAAGTCGAAACCCAATAGGGAATGGCAAATGGAAGTCAGGCTATATTGGGTAAGCAAGTTGAAGCAGATGAGTCTAAGTTTCTATTCTAACCTATCAAAATGAATCTCATAACTTGTTTAGCACCATTATTGTAATACACAAGGCATCAATCAATGGTTGATTCAAGTGAAGCATTAGTAAAAACTTTTATTGTTCCATAAATGCATGTTTCAGTTTACAGACTTTTACAAGGTTTGCGGTGTAGACAATTATAATGGTGGATGAATAAATGACTTAGTTCAGTTCAAACATTGCAGTTACAGGGTTAAGACTAAAATATTTCCTATTTGGTAAACTTGGATATGCATTGGTTTATGATGCTGTCTTTCTCAAATTTTACCTCTCTGTGTTTTGTTAAATTTCTTTTTGATTTATTTTCTTTAAGGACAGAGGATGTGCGACCTCTATTGTTTCGACAGTATCTTACATCTCTGCGGCCATATATCAATTCAATCAACTTGATACGGGCAGCTTCGAGCACTGTGGTTGGTGTGGTTAACACAGAAATGAGTCCTGAGATAGAGATAGCTTATATGGCTTGGTCATAGACTTATCTATTTTGTACACAAGCCTATCCCATGTAGAGCATCTGCATGCAAATTGGCAAAATGTCCCCCTTCTGGGGAAAATCCCTTGTTGCTCATATTTGTTCCCTCCTTCTTCCCTCCCTTCCTTCCCCTCCTTTCCTCTGCTTCTACCTCTTATTTGCCAGATAACCTATAGATTGAAATTACTTTGTTCTCATTTGCAAGATGGCGTTATGTGTCACCTGGTGTAAGTGCATCATTATATAGACAGGTATCGTTTAATTTGATAGATGGTGCCATCATTGTCCCTTTGCTCACTTTTAAATCAGAAATTTCTGTGACATCACATCTACGAGTCATCGGGTTGTTCACTTGTTTGTGATTGGCTTGTGCTGAGCCAAGCTGATGTTAGTGTTGATTCATGCCGGTGCACATTTTACATATATGTGTCTGATTGGTCAGCATACACATGCATTGTCTGACATTAGCAGTTTGTTTTGTGATAAGGCAATAAAAAGGGTACATAAAGTGGTCACTAGTGCATTGTTAGGGAGCACAAAAAGATCTTGTATCGATATAGCAATAGTCTTTCGTGTACTCAGTTGATAGTTTGCCCAATTGATATGCAACTTCAGAAGATCAGAATGTTGAGACATAGAGGCAGCCTATGGTGGATAGCAATTTGAAAAGATAAGTATATAACAGCTACACAGACTATTATGAAAACAAGGTTACAGTGTATTAGAATAAAGCCAGTTCAACATGCAAAAATAAGAAAATGACAGTTTAGGACCCAAACTGCTTCGGGTCTTTGGCCGTATTGTAGTATTGTGAAAATGCATTATTTCGAAAATACTGTATTAATATAAAAATTTAATGTTGTGAAAATATTTTGCATTGTGAAAATTTAAATATGTTATTGTAAAACTGTATTTTTTTGTGTTGGAGCAGAAGTTAGACGGACAGGACTCTGAGTCCCTCCAGAAATCGCAGTGGCTCTTTGTTGAACTCTTGAGCTCATCCAAGTCTCATGCACATGTCGTCTCTCAGGTAAGTCGTTTGTGACCACCAGATACCAGAACCTCCTTACAACTTTTACCTTACCTTATCTTACCTTATTATAATTGTTGTTTCGAAAATTTTTAACGCGCATAAAGTCACACAGAAAGGTAATCGGAGGCTGCGGTTAGTCATTTGCCAGGTGAAAACAGTTAGATTTCCAGATGTGTGAAAGCCAGTGCAGAAGCTAATAGTTTCAAGGTGGTAAGGACCAGCTCTATGTCACCAGAAAGAAGCTACAGAAGGAAAACTAGCAACAAGTAATTCCAAATAGTTTCAGGAAAACTAGCAACAAGTAATTCCAAATAGTTTCGACCTTGGTGTAGATTTGGCGGACTGGGAGTGTGGTGAATGAACTGAATGAGTCAGAAACCAACTTGTATGTCATTAGACATGGACTGTTAGATGAGGTGAAAGGAATGGGCTTCAGTGACATTGTTAAATAAAGTAGAGACATTAGTTCCTACTATGACATAAGGCGATGACTGAGCATGAATGTTTGACAGTGAATAGAAGAGGGAAAATAATAATTACAACTACATTGAATAGTGTACCTTAAAAGGCATTATGCAAATGTTCAGGTACATGCATACATGTGTAACAAATGATTGATTGCTTCAACTAACTTCGCCATTCAACCTCCATACTGTCAAAAGAATTAATGTATTTGCTGTTCTATGAGAAAAAAATTGCTGATGTTAGTGCTTTGTAAATTTGACAGTTTCTCTTGCTTAGTTGGTCTCGAGGAAATGTTTTTGTGTGGTTGACAGCTGACAAATATCCTTGCACAGTTTGGTTCCGTCGACTTCCAGCTACAGAGTGACAGAGGAGCTGTTGTTGCCACAGGGCATCCACGATGGTAGGAAACCTCAGAACCAAGAGCGTCAATCAAATTTGCTTAGGTCTCCTAAATCCTTTGGCAGGAGTTATTTAAGACTCCTAGAAGTGTTGTCACCGTTGTGAGGTTCTTAAAAGGTTCTTATTTTCTGTCAACTTTCAGATACTTGTATAAGAGACATTCAATTAATCACTTAAAACAAGCATTGAAAACTTACATAACCTAACATAAACATAAAAGTTATGTCCTTTTGGATACGCTTACATAATATAAACAGAAATGGTGTCCTGTTGGAGACAGTTTTATAACCATAAACAATTATGCTTACTTTTGTATTATTATTATTATTATTATTTATGCCCAAGGTATCTATGACTTATAAAAAAGGCTCCAGAGCAATAAAGTGTCTGGTTAGCTAAACCTTGTCAGGTGTTTTATTATGGTTATTGTTATATTATTATTATTCATGTTATTGTTGCTGTAATGATTTTTATCATTATTATGTTATATAATAAACGTACCAAATGTGTTACTGTTGACTAGAAATAGGGACCAAGTCTTGTATAAGTTTGTCGCGTTTTACCTGGCTTCTGTTGTACTCTACCTGTGAGTTTTGCTGCTATGTGCAAAAAATATGTTTATGCTTAAGTTTACAAATGACCTCTTGTTAGATACTGTTCTACCTATGGTACATGATTAGCAAAGAATTGAGAGTTCAGTACCATGAACTGTGTTTTTTTTTCAGTGCTAGAGATATTCTCGTGTCCTTGAAGGGTAACAAAGATGTACGAGTGTCCAAGTACAATGCTTGGCGACATGACCCACGACGTAGGACTACAATATGGTAAGTTGTCAGCTTTGATGAACCTTTGTTTGGCTGTAAAGTAAGGTAATTGTGCTTTTATTATTCTCCTGTATAAATGATGTATGTATGATTCTAAACATTTATATAGTGCCTCTGCAATAAACTTACACATATTCGTTCCAGTTCTGTGTGCCTGGAATAATCTTCCTATAGCCGAGAATGTTTTTGTTTTTAACAGACTTTTGAGATCCCATCTATTATCTACTAACAGTAAAGATTTTCTGTTTACTATCTAACTCTAGTATCAGCTTTTGATTTTGTACGTCATCTATTTATCGTTTATTGTTGGACTTTTGTGTGTGCGAACATTTGAGATTGTAAAGCACCCTTGAAATGGCTTGCTACTGACAATGCTGAAAAAACTGTCACGATTACAATTACAGTTACAGTATTCATGTACAGCAATACAGATACTGTGTTTTCTTGTCCATTGAACCATCCTAATTGAACTGTCTTCAACTACAAATATGTAGTGGTTGAGCAGACACATTTCCAGGTTACTTCAACAGGAAACTACATTCCTCTACCAGCGCTTATCTATGGCCTTCCAGTGCTTAAATGCAATGACCTTCAGATGTGACTTCAGGAAAGACTGGCCATATATGTCCCTAATTTCTATAATTCTTAGGGGCCATTCATTTATTCTAGGTAGCTGACCTGATCACTGGAAAAACACACACTTATTTTATACAAGGCTTACGCCCATTTTTAGCTTTATTGATTGAACTTGTAAATATTTTTTAAAATATTTTGGCACTGCTTCTCGGTTGTTTTTACATTTATCTTTATATTTGAACTTATTATTTTTATTTGAGAATATTTTAAGCCAAGGCACTAAAGAGCCACTTTTATGCCGAGGTCTTTTAAAATCCAGTGAAACAATCTGGCAACCCAAGGCATGAGATAAAATAACAATGATAATAATAATAATAATAATAACAACTAATGTTACTCTATAGAGTGTTTGTGTTTGTAGGGCTGGTGCTATAGTCTGTGGTTCGTTGTGTGGATGGTTGTTGTGGTCAGTCCTACAGAAATAGTTATGCAACACTTAGTCAGCAACCATCATTTGTTTAGTTTTTCCTGAGGCAACGAAGTGGAAGTTTCAGGGAACTAGTTCTCGTTCCGGAAATAGGTCGAAAACTGGAGTGGAGAAATTCAAGTGTTAGGATTTCCTTAGGATAAAGTGGAACATTTCATTGTTCAGTTGAATGACTTCATGAGGCAGTCTTTGTCTGTGTTGGTCTGACTGTGAGTCTTATTCTGTATTGCTGTCTCTCTGTCTTCATCTTTAATCTGAGACAACTTCTCGTCTTGTTTATCTCATGGCATTCTCAACCTGTCTGTGTGTCGTCTGTGTCTTTCTTTCTGTCTGTCTGTTAGTGTTTGTCTCTGTGGGTGTAACTGTCAATGTCTCTTTGTTTGCATGTTAAACTGGGAAAATTATTCCACTATCTTGAATGGTTTGTTTATACATTTGAATTTTGGTATTGTCCACTTGCTGCTTATGATGATGCAATGGTGTTATTACATTTTTCTAATTATCATAACAGTACATATTGTTACATTACAAATTTAACATAACTGACAAAATTATTAAATAAATAGCTTATTATAACATAAGTTACCTATGTAATTTAATCATTTTGCCCATAATATACGCCAATGAAATCAATATAATTTAAATTATTTACTATTATCATTTCATTATATTGATATGCCTTAACATATAGTAACTAATATGCAATGTGCACTAACTATTTTAAAATTAGTTTAACTACAACTGTAGGGCTACTTTTTAACTCTTGAAAAGTTGTTTATAGTTGCATCTTTGTAGCAATGATAAACCATTAAACGATACATTATCAATTTATTAATTCATAATCTATAACTGTAAATACAGTATAGCCAAACAGTGTTGCCAAACTGTAGAGGAAAAATAATTTGGAGACACTGGTGACAAGTTGGTAAGTATGCAACCCACAGACTCACTTGCTGAAAGGTAGTTAGAAAAAATACTTGACTATAAAATGAGATTTTGCAGTTTAACTACTTTTTACAACTACTTTGCCACTTTTAACTATTAAAGTAGTTTAACTATAGTTACTAACTACAGTAGTTAAGTACTATCACTGAATATAATTTCAACAATAAGATAAATTTTATATGATTAAATATAATTAATGCAATGCAATTCTAATTCTTCAAATAATTATAATTAATAATTAACATTTTCCATTGCATTAAGTTGAAAGTTTTAAAATTCATAGAAAATTTCTGAATGGGTTCAGGAAGATGAGAGTAGGCACATTGGACTACTGGTGCTCATAGGTATCGCCAGGTAAATTTGATGAAATTTGGTTACATTCCCCAAAACCATTTACCACTGCGTTAGGTTGAAAGTTTGAAAATTCATAAAATATTTCTGGATGAGTTCCAGAGGACGGGGATAGGCGTGTTCTACTACTTGTGCCCACAGCTGTTCATGCTACAAGTTGGGTGTTTTGTTTGACTCCAACCTGTCATTCCGTGAACACGTTAATTCTATATGTAGGTCTGCCCATTACCACATCCGTAATAGCCGTAGGATTAGGCACCACATTCGCTTTTCTGCCGTGATTTGTTTGGCTATTGCCCTGGTCTCTAGCCGTCTTGACTACTACAACTCGCTTCTTACTGGCATTTCAAAAGACAGTTTGATGAAGCTTCTAAGAGTCCAAAATACACCGGCAAAAGCTATCACTAAAACTCCAAAATATGATCATATATCACCATCCTGAAATCGTTGAATTGCATGGTTGATCACAGAAAGGCGAATAATGTTTCAAGACTGGGCTAACTGTATACATGTACAAGACTCTACATTTCAGCCAACTTCAGTATCTCCACTCTGCACTAACTCCCAAGACTTGTCTCTACTCGACCGGGTCTTCTGGCTGTCTAAATCTGACTATACCTTGGACAAGAACGGCTCTCGGCAAGCGTGCCTTTTCTGTCACTGGCCCTAGACTCTGGAACTCTCCCGGCTAATGTTCGCTCAGCAAAGTCTGTTTTGGCCTTCAGATCTGGACTAAAAACTCGCCTCTTCCTGGACTTGTGTCTTCCGTAGGCTGTCGCTGTGTTTTCTGGATTCCCTGGTCGGCTTCTTAACCGGACTTGCCATGGAATTTGGCCTGGACAGCGATTTGGCTTAGCAGTGACCATTGACTGATGCCTTGAGCGTTGTTACAGTGGAGTTATAGAAGTTCTTAGATTAGCTTAGATAACCACAGTCATGTGACATTTGATGAGATATGGTAACAGTCCCTAACACCAGACCCGTGCCGACTCTTTTACCACGGTTGATGTTGAGAGACTATTATTTTGTGGTTGTAGTCTTTGTCACAACTTCCATATTGAAAATGTCTGTGAAGAATATGCACAACAGAAATCAAATGAAACAAACTGCAGTTGTAAGTTTAGTCACAATAGGAGCCCAGGCCCATATTACACGTTTCATCACGTGCCTATTTACAGACATGGTATGCTTCAGGAAAATCGATAATAGCTTCTGTTATCAATTATAGATCCGGCAAAGTTATGTTTAATTTGGTAATGGGTTTTTTCTAACCTCTGAAACAACGGCATAGCATAGCCGAAATCTTAAGCTACACAGCTGCTGTTTAAGTTTAATCAGTTTTATAAGCAGTATGTCTAAAAATGGAAATGTTGTTACCATTCATGCAGAAGTTAGCAGGAGCGTCGTGTATTCAAACATACGAAGTTGAAATCGGTGGACTGATCGTTTCCCACGGTAAGAGCTCTCCGCAGACATGACAGGTGGCAAAAGACAGGAAACATATTACAGAACGGCCCATATTAAAAGCCTTCCCCCTACATAAATCCAAGGCGAAGCAACGGCAAAAGGTTTCGTGTACGCCACTGGAGTTCACATACCAGGCTTCCACACAGCCGTGCAATCACCTCTACAGACTTCTACTATTCACTACCTGCGCATAATGGATCGGGCCTACAGTCGGCGTAGCCCATCGCGACGGCTTCTTCTGCAGATATTGGCCCAGCTATTGCTGTAGGCCTAAGGCCTTCCTTGCCAGTCAGTGGTGCGAGTTTTTTCGGGAAACGGGGAAAGAATCGCGGTCCTATAGGGGAAAGTTGTTGGTTGTTTTTGCAAGTTGCTCGAACCTTTCGATAGACGTATGCAGGTTGCACTGCATACTGGACGTAGCTCCTGTCTCACGAAATGCCTGATATCGCCTGTTAGTCGGAGTCTGCGTATTAGCGAAACATTGCACATTGATGAAGTCGTGTTTGTTTGCTTGCGTCAGAAGTACTTGTGCGCATTTACCCGATAGCGAGAGTGATTGTTTCAAGCGAGACAGAGTATATATAGACAGTTCCTGCGTTTTCCTATTTTAAGGTAGGTGATTGTGCTAGAATTATGCAAAAATATACACAATTTAGGTAAAGCATGGCGCTAAAGAAGAACGTACAGAACTCTCTCTGAACTATGTTTGATATCGTGAGTAGTCGCTTGAAGTGAGACCGAGCTATTAAAATTATATCCTGGATTTATTCAGTAAATTCCAACGGAGTGTCATGTCTTTCGGCTGCATAGTTCGGCATAGGCCTATCAAAGTCGAACCTGGGTAAAATTGTTGATCAAAGTTTTTGTAAATATTGACCTTGTCACTGGAATTTATGCCGATCTGCATGAGGCAAATGACCTTCAGCCGTAGTGCCTGTGCTGTTGGCGTCTGTCTTGCAACCACGTAGGTCTAGGCCTACGTGTGCATCACTTGAGATGATCTACACAGTCGCTACAGAAAAAACATTGGGCTACATTACATATCTGGAGACTGTGGTGGTCCTTTGTGTATGTATTTATCCAGAACATTTATATAGCGACCCTTTACGATACATACTCAGAGGCATTCCCAGTCCATCCCCGGCCAACAGATTCTCTTCTGTGATTAATATGCATAATGAATGGACGGACGGACGGACGGGCGGGCGGGCGGGTGGGCGGGCGGGTGGTGCATGGATGGTTGGAGTGTAGTTCCTGTAAAACGAGGAATGACAGCATCCAAGTGAAGCGTTCGCATCGCATTTTTAACTCGCCGAACACCTCTGTTTTGTAATCAGATAGGGCCTTTTAAGAACCCGACAGATGCGCTTTGATGGGTAGTATTAACAATCGGTTAACAAAGGCCTGTTTACATAGTTCATGAAAATGTAAGGCATATCGCATTAAAGAAGCACATCGTATGCCAAAGGGGACGACTACCTGTTCCATAAAGACGGACGGTTCAGGTTAGGAGAAGCCCCCACCATCGATTAACGTGTATGCGTTCATGCGGAGGGACGGGAAACGGCACCGTGAGGTCAGGTACTTCTCCGTCTCTGGCTGCCTAATAATCGGGTGAAGTCGACGTCAACGGCTCTGGCAGCTGTTGATATCGGTAAACACTGCATGTTACTAAATGTAAATATACATGTTTTTCTATAGCGACCGTGTGGCCTCGACCCTGCTCATTTTGCAATGGATTTATTGGGTGAGACTCATTTTTCAAAGAATTTATTGGGTGAGATCCTTCACAACCGTTGTGCGTTTTAAATGGGCACCACACCATTTAAGGTCCCCGTGTACGGACGGTTTTAACCCGAGATTAAAATCTCTAAAATATAGGCCTAGCCAGCCATTATCGGTATGCAAACGTACATGATCACACACTGAGACGCCTACTAATAGTCTACTCCAACCCTTTGGAATAAACTCCCACCGGAATTACGACAATTATCTGACCCATCCTACGAACTCACCAACACTTTTGCCCCAGCAGTCTGTGCACAGGTCTTTCACTGAAACTCAAAATCCTCCGCTTCCACAAATCCTATCCTGATTCCTCCTCTTCCCCTTATTTTGCCAATCTTTATCTTGCCGATCCGATTCCAGACACCAGCCAAAGTAGCTATCTGACTGTCTGCCCGCCTGACCCTTGGATCTTGACCTGGAACCGAATCTGACCCTTTGTGTCTATTGGTTTTGTTTTGACTGAGCGCATGTGAATAAGCTCGTTCCCGCGCTGTAGAAATCTCGAGTTTACGATTAAGATTACCCTCTGGCTATGATATTAAAATTGCTGTTGACGATGTTGTAACAGGAAGACTTTCTGAGCGAAGCAGCAAAAGGAAGTCCGTCAGTAGCTACACCTGATTCAGCCAAATGCCGGGGACGATCAGAGGGAAGCAGGAGCCGCCTTCAGCCCCGAAGGACGCGATTTCGACGCCACCTGCGGCTGGCAAAGTGGACCCGAAGAACAAGTTGTCCAGCGCTGGTAAAGGAGGAGACTCTGCAAAATCATCGACAGACAAAACCAGCAAATCATCAGATGCTAAATCATCAACAGACAAATCAACGGATGCATCCAAATCATCGACAGACAAAACCAGCAAATCAATCGATGGATCCAAATCATCGACAGACAAAACCAGCAAATCAATCGATGGATCCAAATCATCGACAGACAAAACCAGCGGATCAACCGATGCATCCAAATCCGCCGGTACGAGCACTCCGACGAGCAGTGCCAGACAGAGGGCGAGGGATCGAAGGAGAGGTCGCATCGAGGCGTCACCGGAACCAGACTCAAACTCTCCGGATGCTGGAGCCGCTTCTGGTCGCATTAGGAACCTCGCCGGGTTTTGGTCGACGCCGAAGGCTGAAGTCCAGGTCGTACGGAAGAAACGGCTCGAGGTTGCCGACCGAACGGAGAAGGCGGACTCTGAGACGGACTCCTCAGACTCCGATTCGGACTTCGACGGTCTGAAACGGGCGCAAGAGGCTCAGCCATCGTCCGAGAAGCTGATCGAAATCGAGAAGGGCCGGGCCAAGTCGATTGCCAACATGTGGCAGAACCGCAAGGAAGAGGACGTTAAGGCGAAGAAAACGCCCTTCAAGCTCGACATAAAGACCGAGGAGCCGACCGTCTTCGAAAACGAACCGGTTATCCTTGAGGGGGTTGTCAGAAGCGACGACCTAACCGTAAGGGAGGAGATCTTCGTCAATCGTCCGGGACGAATCAAGAACCTCGCAGTCAACTTCGCCACCATCTCCCAGTCGAAACCAGACTCTTCAGATGACGAAGACGGACCCACCGAAAAGCGCTCATCCGTGACTACTAAGAAGAAGACAACGGAGGAGGTTATCGAGCATGGAAAGATCCGGAACGTCCGGGAACGCTGGAAGAAACGCCAGCAGAAGTCCACGGCCGGCGCCTCGGACTCGGATTCCGAAGGCGATGAGTCAAGCGCAACGGAAGACACGCCTCAGCGCTCGTCACGAACCAGCGACCAGATCATCGAGCAGGCCAAGATGCGAAATCTGCGAGAGAGATGGAGACAACGACAGGACGGTTCCGAAGAAAGGGATGAAGCCACTCAAGCGAGACGATCAGGGCCTGTTCGGCTTCACTCGCTCATCACGGCGGCCGAGTACGGGGTCTTCGAGAACGAGCCGATCGTCAGAGACGACGTCGTGAGAGCCGACGACGAACAGCCGGACATCATCTCGGGCGAGAGGACTCAGAAGCTGCGTCGGATGTGGACGATGATGGACAAGGAAGTGATGAAGGACAAGGAACCAGCGGAACAGGTGGTCAAGACAACGAAGAAGAAGGTCGAGAAGCGAGAACCCGAACCGGAAGTGCTGAAACCACAGGCCTCGAAGCTACAGAAGGGAGTGGCCGGGCGCCTGCGAAGCGAAGCGAAGGATGAGAGTCCGAAGCGTAGGGATGATAGCAATCCCGGGAAAGGTCAAAGGTCAACGGGTCGAGAACTGGAGTCGGGGAAAGAGTTGCCAAAGGATCAACAACAGCATCAGCAACCGGATGGAAAGGGGAAGCTGCAGAAGGCGTTCACTGTAACATCAGCTGGAGAGAGCAAACCATCGGCGCCTAAATCGCCGTCACTGATGAGATATTCTTCACGAAAGAAAGTCACTTAGAGAGGGACAGGACGAAGGACAGAGACACTAACGCAGGACTGGACAAGGACATGGACCTGTGTAGGTACAGCAATGACAGGGACAAAGACACGCAAACAGGGACAACGACAGTGACTCTGACAACGATAGGACAATACCAGAGACAAAGACACAAACTGGGACAACGACAGGGGCAAAAATACGTACACGGACAGGACACGAAGAGGCACAACGATACAACAGAGGCATGAACTGGGACACAAACAGGGACATCGACATGGACATGGACAGGGACAAGGACACGGACACGAAAGACCAGGACAGATACAACAGCGACAACCAGTAACAGCGAAAAGAACACTGACAAGAAGAAAACCGAGGGTCAGGTAGGTAGGACTTAAGACTAGGACTTGAACTGGACCTCTTTTAGCGAAAAATTATTCTGAGAAACGAAGAACCTGCGCCGTTGTTGATTTAGGTCACGTCTTTCTTTCTTGCTATGTGCTCGTTTTTCCTTGTGGCTTCAATTTCTGTGGCACTGAGTTTAACGCAAATGCATGTGGAACATCTTCGACTACACGTCGCCTGCTGTCTTTTTATCTGTTTCTATTCTTTTGGCTGATGATATCAAACTAATTCTGGACAACTGTGAAATTCAGTGTCCGGGTATTGGTCAATTAAATATTCGTTCCTTTCGACTAAAGCCTCGGCTTTGCATAAGTTTCTTTGACAGCATTCCTTACGTATGATCATCCCTAACGAGACCTGGCTTCAGCCTATTGATTTACATCAGCATTCAATTCTGATGTCACTCCCCCAACTTTTTCGATCCTGAATGAGCATTGGGGCAGTGATAAAGGGGGAGCTGGCTTTTCCTTTTTAGGTCGTATTTATCACTTCATAGATTCATCTTGCCTACTCCAGCACCCAAGTCATTTGAAGTCTGCTACACTTTACTTCCGACAAGCGGGTATTGCTTGTGAACATCTGTCGCCACCACCCCTCTCTGACTGACTTTTTGAATGAATTTCAGTCTCTACTTGATTATTTAATTTCCTCTCCTTCTGAAGTAGTTATTGTGGGTGACTGTAATATTCATCTTGATGTAGATAGTTATTGTTCTTCAGCATTTCTTGATATGTTGGAAGGGTTTGACATGAAACAACTCGTTACCTTTAAAACACATAACAAAGGCCATACCCTTGATGTTCTGATAACTCGTTCTGATTCGTCGTTCGGTTACTCACGTTGAGTCATACCTTTCATATCAATTTGCCACTTTCTCAAAATGTGACTTACCATTTAAACTGCATTGACACAAAATTGATTTAAATAAACTAAAGCATGATATCAATCGGTATATTTTAATATTTAAATGCTAATTATTCGTCTTGGGCTTTGTTGACATGGTGTTCCACAGAGTTCAGTGCTTGGTCCTCTTATTTACATTATACATCACGCCACTAGGTACACTGCTGGACAATCATTCACTAGGATATAATTTCTATACGGATGATACTCAAGTTTACATTATTTTGATAGTATGTCTTGTCACTCATCTACCCAGCTGTTCACTGCCTTTGAAGAGGTGCTGTCTTGGATGGCATTTAACAAACTCCTCCTTATTCCGTCAAAAATTGAATTCTGCTACTGGGTTTTAACTTTAGAGTTTGAAAGGCTTAAATTCTGTAAAACTGGGTGACTCACATGTTGAGTTCGTGATTCTGCTCGTAACTTGAGCGTGGTTTTTGATTCTATTATGTCACCGACTGTGTAAATGGTATTTGTGAGTCATCATACATGTATATTCGTGACATAAGCAGAATTAAGCATGTTCTCAAGAATATATCTGGCGAATGCCTTGGTCTGCAGTCGCTTTGATTACTGTAACTCGCTTCTTACAAGTACCACAAGTCAAACACGCAGAAACTCCAAAGAATTTATAACTCTTTGGCTAGAGCCGTTACTGATATGTCTAAATATGAGCATATAGCCTCATTTACTTGAATCTTGCCTTGGCTTCCTGTTCAGCAAAGAATTCAAATTGGGACTTGTAGTTTAGTACACGTTAAACTCCGGGTAACTACAATATTTAAAATCAGGCTTCATTCTCCAGACCTATCATCCTCCAACCAGGTCATCTGATTGTTTTTATCTGGCTACCAACTGTTTTTGTGGACGAGAATTGTAGAACTATCTTCCTGTCTCTGTTCGTTCTTCTCAGTCTCTTGTGTCATTTAGTTCTCAACTTAAGACTTACTTTTTACAGTTGACTTATTCTCTACGAGTTGTCTCTCTGTTTCAGCAGTATGACTTTCTGGATATTTACCTGACTGCGGCTTGATTTTGGTGCGCCATCGGTTGACGCCTTGTCCATTCTACACCAGCGAAATAGAAGTTGCAAATTACAATTACATCCATCACATCATCCATCATTCAATCCCTTCCTCCATCCATCCATCCATCGCTCAATAAATCCATTCATCCCTCCATCCTTCTTTCCGTCCGTCCTTCCATCCCACACATCCAATAATATTTGATTAGTTTCGTTCGTAGATCGCGTTAACCTTGTTTTACAAGTTTTTTGTTATTGCTTAACTTGTCTAAACGTGTGGTTTCTCATACTTTGTTAATTTATTGGGCATAACTTATTGTTTCACGTAGGCAATACATATTCGTTTAAATATTGAATTATTTCAATAATAAATTGTTTCAGCGTCAATGTGTTTTTTAAACCATCAGAATCATTCATTCTTCAGATTTTATCACTTAACATGAAACCAAATTTACTTATATCCAACTGCCTTTAACATAAGCTTAACAGTAAGCGCCTGGGAATGGGCAGGTTCTCGTGACTTAGCTTTCGTTGGGCGCTGTGGAAACGTCGAGCTTACGATTACGATTAATCATGATTAATCATCATTAGACTACACGAGGCATAGTTTAATTCATGTGAAGCATTACATTCACGCCCTCCCGCAAATCCAGAACGGCTCTGCACGCCACTGTTCCTTCCATCTAAGTACTGTATAGTGGTAGGGAGCATGGAGAGAATGACTTTAGATTCGTCCTTGCGCACTCTGTTCTTTGCGCTTGCTTTCTAGACTCATATGAAGGCAGAGCGTGGCCGCCGTGGCCACCTTGATCCACCCTTGTTCATGTCAGACTATGGCACAAGTACTTAAAAGCCTTGTTGGTTTAGTTTTTATGCATATTTAAATCGTAATTACGACTGGATTTGATGTGGTGCACAGTGGTCTGTTTGGTGGCGCCCTGGGTCTGTTGTTCGGGCACATTTGTCTCTGTCATCAAGCGGCTTAGTTTGGTACTGGCTTGTAAGTTGCGAAGTAAACGACGCTGCTGTGGCCTGGCCCGTGTCCAGGGTCCTGGGATTCGTCCATGCACTGTCCACTGAGATATAGGAGCTTTAATTGATTAGATCTGATGTACGCTGGTCACATCCGTTGTTAGGCTAGGCTTTACTCGGTTTCGAGTCAGTCGGTGAAAAAGAAGGAAGTCCGCTTATTAACCTACAAAAAGACGCGGCTATAATAGTCCTCGGACTGCTTTTTTCTAGATTTGGAAAGCCTGAGAACAAGCGACAAGTACTTTTCCTCTTCCAGTTGAGTCTAAACCTAAAGTAGCCCATACTCACTTTGTAGCAGAATTCTCCAGTGTGTGCTAGTGGAATGGAAATCTTTGAAATATCTGTCACTGGCAGAAACACAACATATAAGACCTGAGGTTCATATTGAATAACAGAGACATTACTTCTAGAGATCACATTATGGATTCCTTTCTGACAACTTGGCAGCAGTGGAGGGGCTAATGGAAATGACTCGACTAAAACTGGCTCTCTCTTTTGGCGGGAATCGATTGCACGGAAATCTCTGGCCACATTAACTGTCCGTAGTGTCTGCTAGTAAGTCGAAATATTTATTATTCCGAATATAGATCTATAAAATAAAATGCTCTGTATTATTGTGTAGCCTATCTTACCTTATTTTCTGAACTATAGATCGTCCGCTGTTTATGTCGCTGTATCACAGAAATGGTTAAATATGCGATGCAGCGTAACATTTCTTGTCAACGCATTTTCACAGACTCGGTGGCAATTTAAGACCTTTGTTGAACACTTTAGTTTGGGACATTTGAATCTTTGATTGACATTAACATTGGCATAATCGTCATTATCATCATCAGTGGTGTGCCACTTTCCACGACTCTGGCGAGTGTTCGCTCTTGGGCTCGTCTCCAGAGAGTGCGCAGCCCAAAGTTCAGTGGGTGAAAATCCGTCTCCACAGTCTGAGTCCTTGACCGTCCGACAGGCCTCTTTCAGCTATGCAGGGCGTGGGCGAAATCAAGGCTTTACGAGCCCTAGTGTGGTCCTGCGCACCATCGAATTGAGCGAGGTGTCCAAACATCCGGAGTCTGTTCGCTTCAATCATCTCCGAGACCGGGATCGCCCTCGTGCGCCTCTTCATGTCTGCAATGTTAAAATGTGGGCAGAATATGGAATTTGCATAATTCACCTTAAGTACCATTGCTCAAAGGCTTTCAGATTCTTCCGTAGGATGGTATGGCCATAAATTACAGTTTGTGCTGTACCAGGCCACCGGAGCCCTTCAGTTCCATAATGTTGATTCCGAAACGTGGGAGCCCAAGCATAGGGACCTGGGCAGCTCCACGACCCCAAGAGATCGGACATTCCTTGTGCCAGCCCGAAGCGGTCGGCGAGAGGCAGTTTCCTGGTTGGTCCCCCATCATTGTCTGCTTAAGACACCTGGCCACTGGAGGAAGACCCGGATGCGCACTCACTGGTAATATGCGCGACGAGCAATGCAGTATGGATAACGATTTGCAGCTATCTTGGTGAAAAACTTCGGCGCAGTAACTCACCAGGTAAACGCCAGGTAGTCAGATGGTCGGATCATTCAGCAATAACTTGGAGCCGGTCAACGATGTACTGACTCGTCGTGCCTTTGTCCGCCCTCAGGACCGTTGCCTCCATGGAAATCCTACGCTCCCTTAGCCCCTATGGTCGTCACCCGTAACCCTGGGCAGAAGTCCTCGCTATACTCAGAGGAACTGGGTCCCTGCGGGATTTAGCTACCGACAAACGGTGTTCACGGCCGCGACGTGAACGCATCTGTTGCCCCTAGAAAAGTTCTTTAATAAATTTTAAGTGATTCTTATAAACGTTCTGTAGGCCCACAGTCGGATAACGTGATACGTCTTGTAACGTTTTTCCTTCTTGTTGCAAAATGGGCCTACATGTAGAAGACATGAAATTTAGTATTAATATATAGCAAGCTGTTTCGATAGCCTTGTATTGAACCGATGGAAGTACTTATTGCGTTTAAATTACTTAGAAATTAATTGTTTTTTGCAAAGTATCTCTGGCTTTGATGTTCGCGATGTTGCAGTTGCTGAACAACATATTGGCCTGCACAGCAAGATCTATAGCGAACGCATGTACATGTATTTAACATGCAAGTATAAGAATCCACACGGTGGCATAGTTGCAACACCGGTTTCGAATCGGGCCTGTGTTATACGTACGCATGTATCTCACCATTTATACAGCATGTTTATTGTTCTTCTAAATGTTCTGAAACATAGCTACCTGGAAGATCTACAAGGATGCTACACTAAAAACTGAAATGTTTCTTGAGCTCTTTCGGGCGAAACATTTCGAATTTTCTGTGCGACAGATATTCGGTTTGCTCTAGGATGTGACTACAATGGATTTGTATATCGCGCTTCAGCAGAGCCCCCTCCCAGTAGAGAGGAACCGAATTTTAAATCAGGCCTATTAAAACTGACTGGTGATGAATTTCTCGCCCTACAAGATGAAAAACATATGAGGGTAGAATCTATGCACAGGTCACAAGAGAAAACCAAAAGACGCAAATTTGGAAGGTTTTGAAAGACTTTACAGGTCGTTCATCATCAGATAATCTTTCAGGAGAGGTGGTAGCGGAAGTCCTTTCACCTTCTCTCGAATCGGAATTCGCAGGACGCGCCTTATACACCTTCTGCACGAATTTTTCAGCGTCTTGGGGGACGTGACGTACTCCTTGAACCAGGCGAAGTGAGTCTTATCGACTCGGATGTAGTCGAAGGCTTCGGACCTCAGCTGGACCCAGGGCATGCCCTCCTGCGCCAGTGGACCCTTTTCACTCGCGTCCCGGAAGTACCTTCGATTCCGCAGACCGCATCCGGCCGTCAGGAGCATGCGCACTACGTCGTAGTTGCGCAGTCCGAGCGCGACCTCTATCGGAAGGTAGTACCAGATATAGACCTGCCAGCCGTTGCTCTCTGCGTCCAGGTCGATGTTGTTCTGGATGAGGACCCTTGCTGCGTCCGTGTGGTCCTTCCAGGCGGCCAGCCAGAGGGCGTTCTCGTTGTAGATTGTCCGGCGATTAACTTCCGCCCCTCGTTCCAAGAGGGCGTTGATGGCGTCGACGCTGCCGATAACGGTCGCCAGGTGGAGCGCCACTTCCTGTCGCTCGCCGCAGTGTTCGTTGACGTCGACAGGTTCGCGGAGCATGCGCTCTAGGATGGCCGGAGTGTCTGTGCCCATGTAGAGGGCTGTAAACCCCCAGCGATTCTTCAAGTGCGGGTTGGCTCCATGAGCTGTGCGAACAAAAGACTGTGAATGGATGGATGGATGAATGGATGGAAGTATGGAAGGATGGATGGAAGTATGGATGGATGGATGGATGGATGGATGGATGGATGGATGGATGGATGGATGGATGGATGGATGGATGGATGGATGGATGGATGGATGGATGGATGGATGGATGGATGGATGGATGGATGGATGGATGGGTGGATGGGTGGGTGGGATTGGGTGGGTGGGTGGGATTGGGTGGGTGGGTGGGATTTGGGTGGGTGGATGGATGGATGGGTGGGTGGGTGGATGGATGGATGGATGGATGGATGGACGAATCATTGAATCAATTATGCTTATGCTAACGATGATGAAGATGACGAAGTTGCTATTGCTAATGATGACGACAATGATAACAATGTCGCTGATGATGCTGCTGCAGACGATGCTGAAGGCGTCGTTGAGGTTCCTACCGAGCAGAGTTTCGACACACTGTTTGTGTCCGAAGTGGCAGGAGATGATCAGCGCTGACGAACATTCGTGCGTCTGTCTGTTGATGTCTGCGCCGGCAGCCAACAGCAATTTCATCACGTCGACACTATTGTGCTCAGCAGTCTTCATCAGGGGCGTCTGCAGGCGCTCAGTGGCCACCGAGTTCACGTCCACCTGTCCACGATCACCACTCGATGATGAGGACAACAGAACACGTGCACAACGCACACTGTTGCACTGCGCAGCAACATGCAGCACCGTCCCTACATCGGATATCGAAATTTCATCACCTATTTAATCATAGTCTTAGACACGTGCATGCCAGGTCCGGCTGTGCGTATGTGATGATGAACGCTGGCGCTATATGGCGAATAATATAAGAACAAAGAAGACGTGCGTGTGATGGTGAGTGCTGGCGCTACATGAACAATAATATGAGAATAACATGTTGTATAAAAAAGGTGGTAAACGTAGGTCTTATAAATCAGTGCAGTTTTTGGCAATTGCTTTTATCGTCCGTTACGAAGGGCTGCAATTGGGAATTTTTCTCAGAAAGGACATTTTGCAGAACTAGATGCTCTGCACGGGAGAGTCTAGCTTATTGCAATCTTACGGCTACAATTTAGATCTACTTCAATGTAATCCAAATTAATGTAGTCTAGTAACTTCTTTAACGCTGTAATAATAATGCACAATGTGTTGGATTGTCGTGTCAATTTTAATCTTATAGATAATTTAATGTACTCTTGCTGCTTCTGTTAGCTCGATAAGTTAATCCGTGAAATACCAATCGATGGCTCTCAAACAGTCAGCAGCCACTGTGTGACGACAACGGCGAGATGATGGCAACGATGACGATGATAGCATTCGAGTTTTCATTACATATAATATATTCATTTTGATGTCACAAAATAAGTTAGTGTAGAGATCTTTTGGTCGGTCGGTCGGTCGATCAGTCTGAAGGCCTACCTAGGTCGTAGTCGACGATGGCGTTAACATCCAACGCCTTGGATTCGATCAGAACCTTGAGCAAATCGTCCTGGTCGTTTTCCACGGCGGCCACGGCGCCATAGTACATCCACTTTCTTCGCCTGACGTCATCATCTTTAGCTGACGTAATCCTGTCACGTGACGCATCATGTGACGGACGCTCCTTCTTCAGCAGTAGCAGGGACACGAGATACCGGACACAGTTGAGTCGGCCATCTCTGCATGCAGTCTCGAAGACGCTGCTGTGGAATCCGAAGTTTCGGTCCGGACTCTCCTCGTTGCCGTTTCCGGTTTCCGGGGGTCCACAGCCTCGCGATGAGAACGGGTTGATCCCGCCGGCCTCGATCAGGGCTCTCAGGACATCGGCGTTGTCAACCCTCAATGACGAAAGGGCAGGGCAACTGTCACGACCCACGGCTCCTCCATACTTATCCACATCTGTTAAAATACAGGAAGAGCAGGTCTGCTGTGTGTGACCTAGGCTAAGAAAAATTGGACCAGTTTATCTCATATCGGCTTATAAGCATTTTCCATAAGCTGATAAAAAAAGTCAGGCTAAAGGTTTCAGCTCTATTGGTCCAAAATTTATGTAATTTTGTCATTTTCACTTTCCATGAAGTACAACATCAACTTTTGGATCTTGACCTGGAGCCGAACCCTTTTGCCTATCGATTTTGTTTTGACTGAGCGCCTGTGAATAAGCTGGTTTCCGCGGCGCGGCTTTCGTTGGGCGCTATAGAAATCTCGGAATTACGATTACAATTACGATTACGAACATCAATTGTTGATAAATTTCTACCGTTGTCTTTAAGAAAAGGACTTAACCTTAAATTACCATGAAGAGGAATAGTTTAAAGTAAAACAAAAATTTGCATAGTTAACAGTAAAACAAAAATTCGATGAACATTCATGACCGAAGCGAAAACGGCACTCTTCGGCTATTCTAGTAAGCGACATTGGCCTATTTTCTCCATTGTAGTCGCAGTAAGAAGTGGTAAAGGCAACGGAGAGTTGGATCAGGAGATGTGACACAGATGCAATCTCGTAAAGTAGCGACTTCGAACCCCCCCCAATAATTTAGACGCTGAGCCCACTTTGGCTAAAGCCACCAGAATTTGGTATCTATTAACTAGATATAGGCCTAGAAGGATAGAGCTTTACTTTTTGAATAGCTTTCCCCAACAATCATCAGGAAACTCTTACCTTGCGAGTGAGGAAATGGGACCGTTAGGTAGCCGTGCTACAGTGCCTTTGTGAGTTACTTAAAAGGCGCTTTACAAATTTAGTGATACATACATACATACATACATACATACATCATACATACATACATACATACTAGGAGGAACATTTAAGAAGTATAATCGGCGCAACATATTTTGAGATCAGTTTATGGCGATGAACCTTGTGCTCAATTTTATCCTTTCAGGCTCACTTAGGCTAACTGAGGGCTAGTGATTCATAGTTAGATTTAAGACTCGTTTCATTCTTTGCTGAGTGACCTACTAAGCTTAGGCCTATGTGTTAGTTTTTGCACTGCATTAAGCCTTCGACCTCCTGCAAAAGACTTCCCTCGAAAATCGTCCAAACCTCTTAGGTATCAAACTAATTGCAGTATAAGTAACTTTCGGTTGATTATAGAAGCTAATTGGCCTGTCGATTGGTAGAAATGATCCTCAGGAATGAAAAAATTAGGAATGAAAAATTAGGTTAGGAGTATGTTGGAAGGCGATTTGTGCAATCTCAGGCTTCGCCAAGTTTGGAGGGATACCTGGAAAGATAGCCTCTGAAGGCGATGGCCTATGGCTCTACACTCAGATGGAGAGGCATTAGAAAAGAAGCCGAACCTTTCGTCTATCTCACGAGGCAATTGATTTATTTAAAATCTTCAGAAACGCAGAGAAATACATACTGCTGAAATGAGCCTAAAGTTAACACGATGTGATCAGCACTAACAAAACTAGATACACAACAACACAGTGGTAGCCACACTAACCAAACGCGATCGATACTAAGAGGATGCAGTCCATACTAACAATGCGATCCGAATTAACGCTATTAGAGATCTACACTACTGTATCCATCTCTCCTACCTCTTCATTCTTTGCTCAGGGATATTGATTGATTCGTGAACTTCTATCCATCTAAAACAGAATTCATGCTTATTGGCCATCCTAAACAACCAGCATAGAAGATCCGGCATCCTTTCCGTAATTTTGATCGTATACTAGCAAGGTCACATCTCGATATGTTTGCAACCATGGACAGTATAAACTTTGAGATCACATACTTGAAATTGTACACTATTCTTTCGTTTAATTTTCATTTACCCAGGTTGTTTAACCATAGGCCGATTGAAGCTTAGTGACGTACCTCGTTATACAAAACTTCAGAGACCATATTTCTAGTACGGTTACAATCAAATATGTTTCATTACCCTTCCTTCTTACAATATGACGATATTACGAATAATCATTCAATATTCCAGTGCTCATAACCAAAATTTAGTCCTGCCACTGATCTCAAAATCTTCATTAGCCTCAGTTCATCAAGGGACTTATACTGAAAACAAAATTGTCGTCATTGGCCTACAAAATCTTGAATTTTCGCAAGGCTTGTTAACACACTACTATCCATACTTACATCGTGATATCCACTCTAGCACAATGACTTGTAAATAATGTGATGAGATCCCCAATAAAGCAAAGATATTCAAACGATACTTACTTTCAATGTGATCCATGCTAATACACTGAGATCTTTACTAACCCAAAGAAAGCCGCGAGTTAGCAAATAGCATCATAAAATCCATACTAACATCATGGTATCTGTACTAACACAATGAGATCCATACTAACACATTGAGATACTTACACTTAACACATTGAGATTAAAACTAACAAAAGGGGATTCATGCTAAGTTACTAACACATTGAGATCTGTGGATGGCTGAGCATCGCTCTAACTGTTGACGCACTTCCGGCCAAAATGGCCGCCTCTAGTAGACGCTGACATCTGTGACGTCGTTCGCCGTCACTTGAATACGTCATGCACTCAGAGTACACGTCATCAAGCAGCCTTGTGACGTCACCGATATTAAAATCCGCCATGATTATTATCAGTGAATCTCACTGCAGGCATTCGTCCAGCGAAGAATTCATTTCTGCGCAGCTGAGTTTTCTGTTACACAAATTATTTATCAAATTCACACAGACTGATATAATCCTTTTTAAAGTATCGAAAGATTGACGAAAAATTCTTGATTAAGTTGATCGTTGAAAATTGCCTGTTATGAAATGGCCCCATATCAAACGCAACTAGGCCTACGTAATGCGCTTCGGACGGTAGCCTTACATAGCCATGCGTTGCGCTAGTCTAGTTGTTTACCCACCAGCGGAGTGATAGCAGCACAGCCTGAGTTCCTGGAACCTACACAACTGCAGCCTCTCTACTCAGCTGCATTGCTCTTGCTTGTAAGCTCTGGGCAGCTGCTGCGGTAGCTTGAAATAGTCAAGGCAAACGCTGTTCTACACAGGGAAACAATGAGCTCTCTAATTCTCATATTCTCGACGGTAAAGCAACGCTTTTTATGGCGCCCTAAGAAGTTTTGAAAGGCGTTATACAAATGTTCAGATATATGCATATACACATAAATACACACATACACACATACATACATACATACATGCAAGCATGCATACATACATACATACATGATGGCTACTTCAACATCATCAATCATCACTCATATTTTACTAGGGCTCACGGTAATTATTATGCCAGTTTTGCTCGCACCAACACTCGATTATTCAATACTAAATGTGCTGGCCCTTCAATTTGGAACGCTTTACCAATGAGCATTCGTATGTTGTCAAGTTTGAAACTGTTCATAAGGCAGATACGTCACTATTTAATAACATCTGTTTGACTGCCAACTGAATTGTTCATACAAACCATTAGTTTTTTTTACTTTAGACCCTCTCTGTCTTTTGTCAGCATCTTATCTCATTGGCATCACCCTCCCCTCCCCTTTGCAGAAGTTCGCACTCCAGCGGAATACTGAGGCCCAGATAAGGCTAACCTGTTGATTTTGCAGAGCTAGCTGTGCTACAGGGTGGGGAACTTTGATGCTGTCGGGTTCAGAAAAGGGACTCTAATTAGACTGAACACAAGAGAGACGGTCTGCTGTCTGACTGAAGTTGGTACTTTAGAGCACAGGCCCTACTGAAGTAACTATGTATTTACCAAATTTAGATGCGGACATTCTAACTGGGCATAACCCCTCTCCCCTTGCCTGCATCTGTCCACATCTAAAATTGTCCTTCTGACGTTAATTAAACGTTTGTACAACATTTTATTTCATGCTGTATTTTATTTCATGCTGTAGACTAAACTGGTCTTGGACGTAGGTCGACTGTGTTTTGCACCAGTTGAACTTAGTAACGCGCAAAATACAAGCCTCTTTAGCGCTAAACTGATTCAACAATTAACAAACGTTTCGGGGACGTTGTCGAAACCTGTGCAAATAATCGATAATAACTTTCCTATAAATTAGTCCAAAATTTTTAGTTTATTCCACTTATAGACCATTTGTTTGCATGCAGATCGATTACATTTTGTAACAGGTAAATATAACATTGCGCAAATGCAGGCCTATTTTACACAAAGATGATTTATTTAAAATCCACGCCACAAATGTTTCTGCGACGTTCGAAAGCATGAGCGTAAACAATCCGTTAGGCTACGAAACTGCGTAACTTTCCTCAAAAGTTTGTCCAAAATTGTTATAATATATACAAGCTTATATAAGACTTGTTTGCGCGTATATCGACTGCGTTTTGTAATAGGTGAACACAGTAGGTAAGCAATATGAAACAGATGAATTTCGTGTTTACATCTGAAGGCTGCCAATAATGAAACCGACCCAGCAACGGAGTCCCAAGCATCCGGAGTATCTTAGATTCCAGTAGACTGGATGTACACGATTCGTATAGGCTACGCACCAGCCAGTGTGTCTTGGGCGTCGTTTGTGTACGCCAGGAATGCCGTGGGATGCAGGCCGAGGGAGGGAGGAGAAGGGTGGAGGAGGAGACTGGGAGGAGACAGGAGGAACAGAAAAACATTGAGCTACAGAGGCTGGAGCAGATGCACGCCCTATTAAGCATGTAGTTCACATGCTCGGTGGATACGATAAACCAGAGGCACAAATTGAAGTCTTGCGCGCAAAGAAGTATCACAGTGTAGTTTTGAATAAGTAAGCAAAGTAAGTAATACAAAGTAAGTAAACTCTTAAGATTGTCTTGCTGAGAGTAGTTACTTAAGTAAGCATCGTAACCAGAAAGAGAAGAAGGAAGAAATCTGACCACTTAATTGTTCTCCGATTAATTGTCCTACAGTCAAGCTATCCAGAATGCTCTTCTCAAATCTCTTTACTGGCTTAAAACACCTGACCGAGTAGACTATGAAGACTGAAGTCCTACCCCTTACCTAAAAACACTTCAATCTTCCTTAAAATCCTATCTTCGTCAGTTATTTGCAATCTAACCACTCCATTCAACCCACTTCTCTTCCACCGGGACATTTCTCCGCCCTCATGACACTGCATCCTAAAAATTTGGAAATTGTTCAGTAGCCACAGCAGTTCCGCCTCTTTAGAATAAACTTCCTCTAGAATTACAATCACCTGATCCATTCAACGAACTCAACAACACTACATCTCTTGCAATCTCTGAACAGGTCTTTCAATCAAAAGTGAAAACACTAATCTTCCTCCTCTTCCCATCACCTCTCTAGTGGCTCCTATTCTAAACACCGTCCTTTCCTCATTCCTCCTCTTGCTCTTAGTTATCTTGCCGCTCCAATTCCAGAAACCATCCACCGTAGCCGCCTGCCTGCCTGCCTGCCTGCCTGCCTGCCTGCCTGCCTGCCTGCCTGCCTGCCTGCCTGCCTGCCTGCCTGCCTGCCTGCCTGCCTGCCTGCCTGCCTGCCCGCCCTTGGATCTTGACCTAGAACTGAATCTGACCCTTCCTGTTTATCGATATTGTTTTGACTGAGCGTCTGTGAATAAGCTGGTTCCAGCGACTTCGTTTCCTTTGGGCGCTGTAGAAATCTTGAGTTTTTCGATAACAAAGCAGAATGACGGTGTTCTACATAATATCTTAGGCTGAGAATGGACTTAGACTGAGCTCTCAGGTGATAATATCTTAGGCTGAGAATGGACTTAGACTGAGCTCTCATGTGATAATATCTTAGGCTGAGAATGGACTTAGACTGAGCTCTCAGGTGATAATATCTTAGGCTGAGAATGGACTTAGACTGAGCTCTCAGGTGATAATATCTTAGGCTGAGAATGGACTTAGACTGAGCTCTCAGGTGATAATATCTTAGGCTGAGAATGGACTTAGACTGAGCTCTCAGGTGATATTATCTTAGGCTGAGAATGGACTTAGACTGAGCTCTCGGGTGATATTATCTTAGGCTGAGAATGGACTTAGACTGAGCTCTCAGGTGATATTATCTTAGGCTGAGAATGGACTTAGACTGAGCTCTCAGGTGATAATATCTTAGGCTGAGAATGGACTTAGACTGAGCTCTCAGGTGATAATATCTTAGGCTGAGAATGGACTTAGACTGAGCTCTCAGGTGATATTATCTTAGGCTGAGAATGGACTTAGACTGAGCTCTCAGGTGATAATATGTCGGTAGATCAGGATATAGATGCATTGTTCTTCAGACGTTGTAACATTCTCGTTCTGTGCATTGTTGCTTGAGTTAATCTAGAACGTATTTGAATGTCAATCGTATTCGGCAAAACGATAGAAACTACGCGTACCAAAATTCTTAATCCGATAGAAACAGTATGCACGTATCCAACCATCCATCCGTCCGTCCGTCCGTCCGTCCGTCCGTCCGTCCGTCCGTCCGTCCGTCCGTCCGTCCGTCCGTCCGTCCGTCCGTCCGTCCGTCCGTCCGTCCGTCCGTCCGTCCGTCCGTCCGTCCGTCCGTCCGTCCGTCCGTCCGTCCGTCCGTCCGTCCGTCCGTCCGTCCATCTACCCACTAATACATGCATACATACGTGCCTACATACATAAGTAAGTAAGTAGGTTAGTAAGTGAGTGGGTAAGTAATGCATTTGTTAACATGTCATAATATGGTATGTTAATAAATGTATTATGTCCATCGACTGAGCGAGGAATCGTAGGCGTGAATATGCATACATATCTACATACTTTCATGCATAAATACATAGATATGTACAAACACATGTACATGAGTAGATAGTATTGTGGCCTTTAACATATAGGAAAGAAATAAACTTTAAAATTTAACTGTCTCATTCCACGAACCACTGTCATATGTAGAAAAGTACACTTTATAAAACATCTTTGGATGGAATCGAAAATATTTAGGGATGGTGAGAGCTCTGGACTTCGACCAGCAGCACTTTATCGGTCTGATCGGAATTTGGAAAGCTTTTCTCCACTATCCAAAAAATAGTTTATCTCAAGGTGCTATACTTGTTCGCGATCAGAGAAATCTGGTAGGTACATGAGAAGTTGTCCCGTTAGCTTGAAGTCACTGAGTAAGTAAGTAAGTAATGCATTTGGTAACACTCCATATGTGGCGCTGCAGTCTTAGTCATTCTACAGCCAGTGATGCAGTGATCCAAACCCTCAAATGAATCAAAATGGAAAAGATGGCTAGGTCACGAATTCCTTTTTCCTCGATAGCTGCCACTTGGAACTGAACAGCCAGATTGTAATGGCGTAGATGACTCTTGCCATCTATCCTGCATTGTAACTGGAAGTTGGAATAAAATCCCCGCATAGGAGCACCTCCAAGAAACATAAGCAATAGCTTCAAAAATTCTCTTAATTCATCATCTGATGTTCGGCTTCCACCTGTGATTGATAAAGATCTCTGGTCTCAGCTCGAGAGCCGGACATCATCGCCTAACCAAAGGATTTATGGATGCTGTCTGGAAGTTGTCGCGATCCACAAGTTTTTCTTGAGGGGGCGTCATATAAATTTCAAGCACATTTACAAAACCATAACCCAAATTATTCCTGGAGACAATAATATTAAATAACTGTGAATAACTGCATTATAATGAACAATCTAAGGAACATATCACAACATAGACTTCATTAACTAGAGGAAATCAGTTTTCATACAAACACACACACACACACACACACACACACGTCCAGAAGTGTATGCACCCAGATGCCTTCACAAAAATGTCAAGATATATACATATTGCACACTCATTATACTTAAGACTTCATAAAGCTTTAAATTCCCATCATAAGCTATAACAACTTGTATAAATTACGCTAAATCATCAAAATCGACGCTCGTCCTAGACATCGTGTGTATGTATGTATGCACATATGTATTTATGTATGTATGTATGTAAGTATGTATGCATGTTTCATTTCTCAGCGGCGCTATATTGACTTCGAGTACCTGAAGGTGAAATTTTTTGATAAATTTCCGTTCCATGCATTCTTTACTTGTGACGAGCAGCAAATAACAACTCTTCGAGGGAATTTGGAGATTTTATTCTTTCTTTTTAATTGCACATTTGTCAAAGAATCATCGCATCCTACTTTTATTTCGAAAGTGTAATAGAACAGTATTATTCTTGTCTGGCCGTATTGAAGGCGTTTCTTAGCGCGACATCTAACGGCAATAGATGGCAACCGGAAGTGCATCAAGACCGAAGTGGATCTGCTTATTAGCCGACGACACGCCGACATGATCCTGGCAGAGCGCCGCCATAGCGAGGCCATGTCCTGATGATGTTGTACAAAGCGTCGCCAGGGCAGTCAGTGCAGCCTCCGTCTCTGTGACCATGAAGCGTGTAGACGCTCGACACCTTACCCTGCATCAGACAATTATGTGGTCGGTAAACGAAAAACGAAAGGTAAAAGCTCAACTTACGGTAAATGGTAAAGACAGGTAAATTGCCCCTCTAGATTCGCAAGTGACTACCTTACACTACGTCACGATGCCGAGGGTGTTAGTCGTTCTCAGACACAGCTATGTTTCTGCCCTGCTTCCACTTGAGACTATGCTATAACGAGGAATCGTTGTGTGCTAGTAGTCTCCAGGGTATTATTCTCACACGGGGGAAGGTCATCGGGCAGAATCGCTTCTCTTCGGATCCCATAAGACCATGTTGCAAAGCCTTCAGTGTTAGTAGTTACATACCAACTGCCAGATGGGGTCCTTGCCCGGATTGGCCCCCTTTGGTTCCGTAAGTGACCACATTAGATTATGTTATAATGTCGTTGGTGTTAGTAATTACCGAGTCGGTTCCGCACGAGATGAGTTGTTGAACGACATTCAATGCGGCTTGGTTGGGTGGACTGGTCATGAAGCTCCCGATGACCGAGATACCTAGAGAAACTGAGTTCCAGTCGCTGGCGTGGGCTCCCACGTGGTCCCATCCTCGACCCTCATAAGCATTTCCGTCCTCACCAACGAGGAAATTATAGCCAATGTCAGACCAACCTGTAGCAATATAATAATACTAGCTACTGTTTGCCTATACTGACGCACGCTCATTCTGCTTTGACCTTGTGGTCGGCCACATAACCGAATGAATAGAATACATGTTGAACTCTGTGTATCGTCTTGTATTCGTTTTTAAGAAACTGAAGAGTATGAAAGGCTGCATTAGTAGACTTGGCAGATTTAATTTCGTATTCTTATCGAAAGTACGTCGCAGGAAATTTTATTCTTACTGGCGCTTTTATTCTAATGTTGCTTTAGATAGGCCTATTCTACTGTGGACCTATGTAACTGGTTATTACAACAAAGATGAGTGACTTAAATCGGGAATTATAAGAAAACACGAGGCCATTAGCCATTAGTTGTGCATAGAGTGAAATGACCTGTACTCAGCGAGTTGAACTATTATGCACTTCTGATCAATGGTGCTGTATGTTTTTATTCGTGTTTTAGTTGAACTGTGCTCTGTGCGTTTCTGTTGTTTTCTGCTTTTTGGCGTAAATAAAGATTTTCAGTAGACTATATTGATCATGCGGTTGCGGGTTCGACTCTGTGTAACGACGCTGGACAAGTTGTTCGCGCACACCGTGCCTCTGTCGCCAAGCAGTATTATTTGGTATCGGCGTAAGCTGGGAAGTAAACGACAAGTCCTGCGATGCACATGACCTTGGGATTCGTCCATTGTCGGCTCAAGGGCCATGAAAAGGAGATGAGCGCCTCCTCTACGTCTCACTTATGGGATATTTTTTATATTGTGATGCACGTTCTACCTTGGGCTACATCTCCATTCTTAGCGCAGAAACTCTGCGCGCGACATCAACTGTCAATCTTGGATGGGATCCCTCTGGTAGGGGAGGTTCTGCGTGTAAATGTAATATCATCTAATTTGATTTGATGCGATGCAACTCTCGGCCGCGTTAAGTCGCTGTATACATAGGATGTTGTATTACTATTGCATTGCATTGTATTATATTGTACCGCGCTGCACTAAGTTGTGCTGTACTGTGTTATATCTTCTACTATTGTACTGTACCGTATTGCACTGAGTTGTACTGGATCGTGTTGTATTGTGTCTTATTGCACAGATGTGCTGAACAGATTCCTGTAGGAATTTTACCGTTGGAGTCCATGTGGTAGTTTTGAATCGACCGGACGATGCTCTCACATGCGGACTGCGTGAAACAGGCACCGGTCTCCGTGTGATGAACGAAGACCTTTGGGATAGGGTGGTCGATGTAGGTGATCGAAGTCGGGGGCCTGGCTCCCCATTCAGCGCGGCTCACGATTCTCGGACAACCGACTGTCCAGAATGTTAGCATATACTGTAGTCAGCAACTAACTGCAAAAAACCTAGAAGAAGCTTGGTACTTACGGCGCTATAGAAATTGTCGTCATTACAGGATATTACAATATATTACATTGCACAGCACTACATAACATTACTTTATGTTAAATTACGCTGCGTTAGGTTAAGGTACGTGATTTTACGTCTCATTCTGTTCCATTATGTTACATTAACACTAAGCGAATCGCATCTCATGACGTCACACTGCATTCATTGGTCTGCTTTAAGCCTGCATGACATCGCATTGCATTTGGGTTTTATTACATTGCATTTGTGGAATGAAAATGGGATGATTGAGCAGAAACACAGCCGCCATTTGTTGCTGTGTCTGTGTTCCCATGACCCAGTCGCTAAGCAACTGGGAATCAGTTGCTTACTTCCGTCACATGCTGTGGAAAAGCAGTTTAGTTGTGGTGTCCTTCAAATCCTCGTCTTCTAGGCTCTTTCATTTGCATTATGCTGACTAGGGTGTTTAATTAAGAAACGCGAACTCATTCGTATATGTAAAGGTGATGAATGAGGAAGATGATAATGATTGTATGTAACAGAAGGAGGAAAAGGAGGAGAAGGAGGAGGAGGGCAGGTGAAAGAGGAAGAACAAGAACAAGAGCAAGAACAAGAATAAGAATATTAAGAACTCAGACGAAACAACACAAGTAGGCTATTGGTACAAAAGAAGAGAAGAAGAAGAACAGTCCCCTAGGCAGCATCGGTATGAAGAGTTATGGACTTCATTTTTCTTAGCCTCGGCATATGAGGGGGCGGGTGCCAGCCCTCTCCCTCGCTGCCTGATATTTCCACTAGGACTGGATAGTCAGTTTACTCATTATAGCTGAGTTGGTCAGTGGGGCAAGTGGAGTAGAAATCTTGAAGCGAATTTCTGCCCTGGCGGAGATTTAAACCCCAAGCTCTCGATTGACAGTGCAACACGCTAACCACTAGACCATCCCGCACCGGACAAGAACTGGTAGAATTATAGATTAAATAACGAATAACATCAGAGGAAAACTTCACGCATCAGTAGCAACAGTTGCGCCCAGCATCGTCACGAGTTAAGAAAACAACAGCTGCAACCCTCAACACCAACTTCTTCTTCACAAGCAGCACCAGCATCAGCATCACTCTGTCTAGAACTCAGACTCACCTGCCGCTTGACACTGCGCGGCGCCCCCCATGACGAGGTACGTGCCAGCCACCCAGCCCTAGAACGAAGAACAGCATCATGGGCATCAGAGAGACAAAACACAGAAAGGAACATGACCCGACAGACAGAAAGTCCAACAGACAGACAGACAGACAGCAGGCAGGCAGGCAGGCAGGCAGGCAGGCAGGCAGGCAGGCAGGCAGGCAGGCAGGCAGGCAGGCAGGCAGGCAGGCAGGCAGGCAGGCAGGCAGGCAGGCAGGCAGGCAGGCAGGCAGGCAGGCAGGCAGCTACAGAGAGAGAAAGACAGAGAGAGAAAGACAGAGAGAGAAAGACAGAGAGAGAAAGACAGAGAGAGAATGATGGATAGAGAGGACAAGGACCTGAAATCTCACCTTTTCTTTCTTGCTTATCCTCCGTAGCCTGACTTCCGGTCTTTCCGGGCCTCATAATCAAAGGAAATTAAGAGGTTAACATCTTTGATTCCATTATCTATTTAATTCATTTGATCAGACAGTTGAGACTTACTGAGCCGCCTCCGTAGCTGAGTTCATAGAAGTCGTATACGACTCCGCTCAAGGTGCAGGTGATTTTGGTGCCCAGGTATTCAAGGCACTGACCCGTGTTGATCGAACCGATGACAGTTCCGCATGCTAAGCAACAGTTCACCCGCAAACAGCGTATATCGCCAATTCCATTGCTACAATTAATCTATATAGTCTGTCTGTCTGTTCTTGCGGGTTTTCTCTAGTCATCAGTTGACGGCACTAAGCATTTAATAAGCCTAATGTCACATAACCCAGTGTCACATAACTTAACGTCACATGGCGTTGATAACAATAACAATATCAGACCAGACTGGACTGCTTTCTAACACGACATGTGCAAGTTCGAGTCATAGACCTTTAGCAAGCCCTTAACCGCTTGAGGCCATATAATGGCGCTAAATAACTAGACAGCTCTTGGCTCCATTAGCAGCTCCTAAAGTAATTTCTTGTTCCTGAAGAATTACATTTACTCCGTGTACAAACAATAATAAACGAATGAATAAATATAAATACTGCATTATGTGCTCATGCGTAAATAATACACCGCCGGGGTATTAATACAAGACAATGTGAATTATTCATTAATTATTGAGAGAAAGGTTTTCTTTGAACTTGCCGCTGCTGCGAACGTTGATCCCTGTGCCATCAGCACAGATGCATGATCCGGTGGGAGGATCTGTTCCACTGATGTCCGCGGTTGACTGGGCAACCAAGACAACCAATGCCAACAATGCCAACATCATCGTCTTGCAGCGGCTGTAGTCGAATGATTGATACTAAGTGTCAACTGTTGTCTTTCCAGAAGGATTGTGAACAGCAGCGGAACTGAAGCGTTTTATTTGTAGATAGCAATGATCGCCTGTTATCGATCCGCAGGTCCGTGTGAGTTACAGCAGCGAACAACAATCACAAGGCTCAACTAATGCAACGTGTGAGGCTAATGTAATCGCACGGCGACTTTCTATGCACCCGTTTCATAATAAAACGACAATAAAGACTCCGTTGGTTGTGCTCTATGTGTGTGCGGGAGTTTTCAAGTTATCTGAGCATTACTTGCTGATCGATACATTTGGGATTCTTAATGAACTATAGCATCACTTCGGATAACGGACGCAGCATTTTTGAGAGGTGTTTAAAAGGCGCTATATTAAGGCAGATACATAGCCTTGGTTTAGTAATATGAGTATCACTGGGTGAACAAGAAATCGACTATCACCATAAGACTTTTAAAGGACCTGTTTTATGTAAGACAGATGTTGAACTTAATTTCAACCTTAACACGAGATTTCGTCGTATTATTCGCATGGCATTCTAATTTTATTCTCTGAATATTTATATTTTCTTGCACAGCGTTTAGATTTCATTCCTCCAAAATTTAAATTCTATTCGTACAATATTTGAATTATAAATGTCATGGTTTTGGACCAGCAGTCACTCGGCGTGGGTCTCTGCCAAATGGGGCGCCATAGAAGCCTATTTCAATCGAAAACCGCCAGTTACACGGACCCGTAGTCTTGGAATCGTGTCGATGGTTCACAGGTGCTTTGGTCCCACGGAAAGTTATCTGGTGACAAGGTTACGTGCAGGTCTATATAATAATATTATATAGATATAGATATAGACATAGACATAGATAAAGAATAGGTCTCTGGTGACGTGGACCTAGAGGCCTAAGTGATATGACTACCTCATGTAAAAGGTCATGGCTTATGTTAACCGGTCATGTTAAATTCACGCTCATGTTAGAAGCAGCTCAAAGAGTCGATTTCTTATTCACCCAGTGATAAGTGTACTCATAAACTAATGTAAAAGTTATGGGCATTTTGTACTTCGTCATAGATCAGTAAAGAATCTGAATCTGAGGTGTGGCAAGGTGAGGTAAAGCAAGGTAAGGTAAAGTAAGGTAAGGTAAGGTAAGTTGAATTAAGGTAATGTGAAATCAGGTAAAATAAGGTAAGTTGAATAAGGTAAGTTAAGATAAGGTAAGATAAGATAAGTTAGATTATGATAAGGTGAGGTCCATTTAGTTAAGGCAAAAAAGTAAAGCGACAGAAGTAAGGTAATCAGTGGAGATTTTGGTGATTAGTATGGAATCTGAATCTAAAGAAAGGTAAGGTAATTAAGTTAAATGAAGGCAAGTAAGACAAAATAAGATATGCTCCAAAGTCTGGGAAACTACAATGTTCGAAATGGGAGTAATTAAAAATAAGTTGAGGTAACTCTTTAGCTTTAGGCTAACTCGTAAGTAAGAAATCAAGCAAAAACGTTCTTCAATACATTTGAGATGAAACCAGAAGATTCACTTAATGCTAGACTGTTCTAATCTAATTTAATCTGGAGAAGACTTCTGTTGCGCGGTTACCACAAAGAGCAACGTATCAGTCGATCATCCGATGGACATGTCAAGGCGAAATCTTAGAGATCAAAATTCCAGCAAGATGGTTATGGCGGATAGGCAGGCTGGCAAAGATGTTCTGAGAATGGACCTAGATGACATCAGAGAACTGGCAGACCGGATTGGTACAGTATTCAAGGTAAGAATCTTCTTAGGCAATTCCTTGTAATTCCTTCAACAACTTCCGCGCAATTTTCCGCCATATTTTGACCACTCCTTGATGACCTCGTACAGAACATTGTAAGGGTATTCTGACATCCAGTAACTTCGTTATCTTTTTTACAGATTCGCAGAGGACAAAAACGCGAGAAAGAATTAAATTGTTTTTGCATGGCCAAGAATACAATAGGACATTAAGGAGTGATGTCAGTCCTGTGAAAATTGCCGGCTGAAAGCACGAGAACTGGTGGTTGATCGAGGACGGATCACATCGATCCCGCGTATGTTCCACAAACGTTTAGCATCTAGCATCGTTTTCAAAAGCAGGTTTCTCGTCGTAAATAATAACTGAAATCGGTAAACTACTTATTTTCAATTAATTTATCGCGTGAGATCCTTCACCGCCGCTGCCCGTTTGAAGGGGGAGCCACGCCATTTAAGATCCGGACCGGATCGTGCTATCCCGAGATCAGAACCTCTTAAATATAGCCACTATCGGTATGCGAACTGGCATCCTCACGCACAGATGTGCCTTAACGTACGCTTTAACCAATGTAGCTCACCAGGCCAGCTGTTCAATTGTATGTTGTAGCAACAACGTTTGCCGATTGGTAATCGCGCTATTTTAATGATGAGGTTAAACTTTAAAAACACATTAATAAAAACAGTTTTGTTCATCGACGAACCACAACAAGAACAACAAATGACGACTGTGAAAACAACATTGGCTATTTCTCGTTTATTTACTAAGCAGAAACTTCTGGTCGTAACATAATAGGTTGTTGTGTTACCGGTTCTGGTAACATTAACATGTTCATTTAACATTTAAAATTTTTACATCTACAGGTTTATGTAATATTTGCAGGTTCTAGTGAAATTTAAAGCGTCTGTATAGTTTTAGTACCTAAAATGACGCTATAAAATGTTTAGTTGCAGTTACATTGCACAAGTTTAAAGAGGGATGATGTCCATCAATACAGACTTTATTTTTGAGCTGAGATATTCGGTTAACTAACCCAGACATAACACAATACGCGTTTCAGTTCCTTAGGACTTTGTTTAATCGTAATCATAGGCTCGAGATTTTTACAGCGCCCAAAGAAAGCTAAGTCGGGGAAACCTTCTTATTCACATGCGTTCAGTCAAAATAAAGTCGATAGGCAGATCGGATTCGGTTCCAAGACAAAGTCCAAGAGTCAGACAAACGGTCAGATGGCTACGGTGGATGGCGTTTGGAAGTGTAAAAGATGATGAAACCTTTTGTGTCGACCATATTGAGAAATACTGTCCACAAAACAGCAGATAAACGTTGGCAGGTATTATTAATCTAGATGGAGCACCAAAGCCAAGCCACTATCAGGTCAATATCCAGAAGGTCAGTCCACAAGACAGAGAGGCAGCCTAGGGTGGATAAGCAATTTGAAACAGGTTAGTTTTAAGTTGAGAACGAAATGACAGAAGCGACTGAGCAGAACCAACAGACACAGGGAGAGAGTTCCAGAATTTAGGTCCAGCAACCGAAAAAGCACCTTTACCGAGAACAGTTTTAGTCCAAGGTATGACCAGAGAAAGACAATCAGATGACCTTGCAGAATAATGGTAAGTCTGGGGAATAAGGACTAATTATAAGTATTGTGGATGGCCAGAATTCAATGTTTATAAACTGTAAGTCCCAATTTAAAACAAATCCTTTGCTGAACAGGAAGCCAATGCAAAGATTTAAGCACAGTGGTTATATGCTCATATTTTGAAGTATTTGTTATGGCTCTAGCCAAGGAGTTCTGAACTCGTTGGAGCTTCTATATAAATATAAATGCAATTTGAATAAAACTTAATTCCAGTTACCAAAGCAAGAAGATTTAGGTATTATTGCATCTGGGTAATAGCATTATACAGTTCGCAATGTATACCCTAAGCTAACAATGGCCGTAATGTGCTTATTTGTTGTGATACGCGTGTATTTTGAGAATGCGTTTCAAAACGTACTGCAACAGTTATACGAAAGGGACGAGGTGGGTATCGCGGCCCTGCTGGACGGAATGTGAAAACTGATGGACATGGCTGGCCACAAGCCAGTGCAACAGTCGCTGCGTCACTCGATGCTCAGGATGCAGGACAGACAACTGACAAGCATGGTAGGAAAGCTCCATCTGGATCACAATCCTCAGCAGCCAGAAACACAAGAGATGAGTGTCAAGATCAGATCTGGACATCAAAGACGGGAAAAGTGTATGGCATAAACGGCCTGTCAAACAAACGACAGGACGACAGATCACTGCAAACGTAAAGCACAACACTCCTCGGCCAACAAGGTACACCGTTTGAAATGCTGATAACCCTCTATACTGATAGTGTATATACAGTAAAGAGTAGACATGAAAGAATGACCAAACATCCAAGAACTAAATATTGGACAATTATTAGACAATTGGGCACAGAGTGCACATGAAAGACACCATACATCAAAAACTAATTATTAGACAATTATTAGACAATTGGGCACAGATAGACATGACAGAATTACCATACAACATGAAAGAGGTCAACTACCATATAATAGAAATGGTTTATGAAAAATACAAAATTTAAAAATTTGAATTTCTATCCATGATAGAGTTTAGAAAATCTGATCATGGAAAAAAGATAAACTTAGTTTTGAATGTTATGTATACGTAAAGCAGACAAATTTAGCAAATAGTGTAGTGTCGTTTGAGTGCGAAAAGAGACATATATGTCTAATAAATTAATATATAAACTATGATTAATATACATTATTTGTATATTTATATAAATAATATATCAGTATAGGGGTTACTGTCCGGGCGGTTTTTGGCCTGGGAGTTATAGTCCCGGAGGTTATTGTCCCGGGGGTTATTGTCTGGGGGTTATTGTCTGGGGGGTTATTGTCCGGGGGTTATTGTCCGGGGGTTATTGTCCGGGGGGTTATTGTTCTATAACCTTAGAGACACATCTGTGAAGACTCCATTTCAACTTGAAAGGAAACAAAATAACAGGGATTTTATATTTACTAATGTTGCAAAACGCAAAATGTTGATGGGGTCAATTTGACCCCAGTGGTACTCAGTGGATGCAAAAATGCTGGTCATTTAAGGGTTAACCGAACTCGGCCAATTTTACTGACTATGCCCGATTGACTATGAAGCGCATCGTTGGTCATTATAAGAGTAAGTGGTCAGTTATAAATGCGGTCTTGTACCTACATCTGTGTCTGCGTGTGCTCAGTGGCGTGATCTGTTTCCATATTTCTGAAGCATTCTTCGACAAACGGGCACTAAATTTTCAATTCTCACACGGATACCACAAGACGCGTTTCTTAGGGTCTTTGGGTCTCTCGTTCAGATTCTATGCAAAATTTGGCAATATTTCATTACAAGAGATGTTCTTCTGAAGTGTTGACCCTGTTCATTTTAGACTAGCAGCCTTCTGTCGTGTGGCTACAGAAACAGCCAAGTTTCAGTGAACACCCACTGTCACCTGCTGTCAGTTTTGTCTGAAAAAGCCACTAGACAGCTGTGTCTGAAAGTCTTCTGGCTACATTAGTGTCCTCTAGTTCCATCCATTACCTCAAATTTAGAAGTAGTAAGAGGCAGAAAGATGGACAGGGAGAGAGAGACACACAGAGACACAGAGACGAAGACAGAGACAGAGACGGAGACAGAGACAGAGACTTACTATATGTAGGCTTATACGCAGAGACGTAAAACAAGAACAAATGCTGACATATTTCTTCATATAAAGTGGTTATACCTTTAACTCCAATGCTTAAGCAATTTCAGCTAAATTGTTAAAGCAGACTACCAATTACCTCTTTTCAAAAGTTTACGAAGAAAATAACAATAGGCTTATTCGTTTTAAAAATTTAAAATGCAAGCGGATACATCGGTCTAATAGATGGCTCTAAGTCTAAGAATTGGCGAAATATTAAGATATAGTTAAGGCGAAGCTAATACATATGGCAGTTTCTTAGTATGTGTATGTAACTGAACATTTCCGTAGCGCCTTTTAAGTATCTCTCGAAGGCGCTACAGGATGGATTTCAGCTGAAGAATGTGCGTTATATTAAGTTTCAATTAAAGCAAAGCAGCGATATATGGCAGACTCTTCGTGACTGGATTTCGGCTGAAGAATATCATATCCGCATCTTCTTCACCAGTCTCAGCAACTGCCGGACAATTTTCCTTCGTAGTGAGGCCATGTCTTTATCAGGTTGTAGAAGGCATTCCCTGGACAATCGGTACAACCGCCGTCTCTGTGAGCGTGCAGTGAATAAGTTTCCGACACCTTACCCTAAGGTACAAAATAAAAATTTAAAAAAAAATCACTGAAATTAGCAAGTTTGCAATTGTAATCAGTTACGATTGATTTCTAGGCTACCGCTCAATTGTTTGCCACAGCTTGTGATTTCTTTCTTCACCTTCCTGGTTACCGATGACAGTTTTGGAATTTGACAGCTACTCAACAATAAATGTATTTGTGCTGCACGGTAGTCTGCTCGGTAGCTAACTGGGTCTGTAATCACGATTGCGGATTCGAGCCTGCTGAGTGGAAAGACCAGGACCGGTTGTTCGTGCACACTTGTCTCGAGCCTCGGATTCAGATTTACTGACACTAAGCGCGTAAAATAAACTACTGAATAAATAAATCTCAATTTTCGGATTTAACAACAAAGCTCCGCAACGAAAGCTAAAGCTATTAACTGGAGGCACAGACAGCAAGTCGTGTGGCATCCCGTCTGAAAGGTCGCTAGAAAGGCTCTGTGTAATGCCTATATGCATACAGGTAGACTCACCTGAGTGACATGTGCTTTCAGAGTGCTGAGTTTAACAATGAAATTAATTTCCGTCGCGAAGCAACAACGCCGTAACTTGTCCGATCTCAGGACCGTTGCCTCCATGGAGGACCTCTGTTCCCTTGGCCGTTTAGGTCTTCACCCGCAACCATGAGCAGGAAGCCTCGCTATATCCCGACGGACTGGGTCCCAGCAGGATTTAGTTACCAACAAGCGGCATCTACTCTCGTGACGTGGACGCACCTGCCGGAAATTGCCCAGGTATACACAGTTACAGTGCATCCTGGGCTAGAGGCAATCCTAATAATCCTAAACCTTATCATACTTTACTTACTCTACCTCACCTTGCCATACCTTCCCGGACCTAATCTTACTTTATTTCATTTCACTTTTCCCTTTATCCTTCCCTACCTAGTCCTCTTTCACTTTACCTAACCTAGCTTTACTTTACCTTGCCTTACCCTAGAGACACTGGAATGCTTACCTTGCTGATGCCGCAGGCAATCAATTGCTTAACGGCGTTCAAAGCGGCTGCATTGGGCACAGGCAATGTGAAGTTACCAATGACTGAGATTCCGAGGGAGCTTGGATTCCACTGCCTGGCATGGGCTCCCACGTAGTCCCATCCTCGGCCCTCGTACACATTGCCATCCTCTCCGACGAGAAAGTTATACCCGATGTCAGCCCATCCTAAGGCAACACAGTAGGTGCACTCTTACAATTAGTGTCTGAAAACAGCAGATACTAAAGCAATCGGGAGCGTTCATGAACATTAAATGCCTAGTAATAAAGCACAGTCGCTGTGGCCTATCATCGTCGTCGTTATTATTATTGTCATCATCAGTTCCTGATGTCAGCCACTTGACGGCGATGAAAATTCGTAGCTTTAAACTGTTATAGGCCTGTTGTATGGCATCGTTTGGTTGGTCCTTTGTCATTATGCTTTCTTTTTACTGTTTTGTTTGCACTGTTGTTTGTAAATTGTGGACGTTTGTTGCGTTCCAACAAAGACTATATTTATTTATTTACTTTCTTATTTTTATATTTATTTATTTACTTTCTTACTTCACTTACCTACACGACATCAGTTTCTGGTTGCTTCAAGAAAACTGCTGTTCTCGACTTACGTCTACTTACCTCTGGTTTGTTGATGCAGGTCCTGGAATTGTCTGACTAGACGTGAACAGTCTGATTGAGTGTTGCATGCACCCGACTCCGTGTGGTGTATGAAGACCCTTGGAACGGGTAGGCTGATAGCCACAGTACTTGTCGGCGGCCTGGCTCCCCACTCGGAGCGGCTTATAATTGGTGGACAGCCGCCTCCAGCTGCACACAGAATCAATGATGCATTGCAATTCAACGGTTGGTTACATATAATGTAGACTTATAGTGCCTTCGCATTTTATTCGAATGGTGTATGAACGTGAATACGGGTACACAAATATAGCAAGGACAGAAGGAAAAAATTATAACAATCATGAAATTCAGGCCATGAAAATTTTAAAAGTAATTTGTGAATATCATGCAAGGTAAAGGAGGTAGGTTAATATACTGCACGCTAAGGAGTGAACTGTAACGGTTACCGCGGTAATCCTGCGGAAATGGGGAAGAATTTGAAAATTTGGCGGTAACGGTACGGTAATGGGCAAGCAGTGGACGGTAATACCGCGGTAATGGGAAATGAAGTTGCGGTAATACCGCAGTAATCGTAACTCGCAAAATGCGCTATAGTATAGCTTACGCGGGAAACTTGGACGGCTGGTGCGAAGGTAAGATGGGAGTTGTGCTCGGTGACCGAGAAGGAGGAGGGATGTCTGAAAGGCCTGAAGGCAGTCGCTGGGTTTAGTCAGTCGCTGAGGGACAGAGGGAACTGAGGGAGTCGTTGGTAGGAGCGACGGGAGCCAGCTGAAGAGTTCGACGAATTCGACGAGGAGTCGGTCAAAAGGAGGAGAGAGGTCGTGACCGAAGTAACGGGAACCTGAGAAGCCAAAGTGCTTGACCTCCTATAGTCTTCGGCTTCCTAAGTTTAGACACAAGTATATATATATATATATATATATATATAAAGTACAAACATTAAGTTCGGTTGAAATATATGAATGTAGAGTAGATATACGCTTGTTGGTGCTTGGTTTAGGAGTTTGTATACATGGTCTCGAATGTTTGTACAATTTGGTATAAGCTAAAGTTTGATATATTTAACTAGCTTGGAAGGTGGCTTTTTGTAAATATTGCAATAGTTCTTCTGGGGGTGGTTCTTCGGCTGATGAAGAGGGTGGAACGGAGCTACGCTAACGCCAGAAGCCCTATTCTTTCTGCTGCATGCGTCGGTTGGATTTTGTGTTTGATTCATGAGAGGTTGGTTTTTGAGATTTCTTGTTAGTAGGAATTGATTAAAGTTGTCGATAATTATGTCGTATGAAGGATCGTTGTAAACAGTAAACTGTAAATAGACTTTTTAAATAACACGTGCGTGAATATACGCGCGTACACTCGGGTTCTGTTCTAAATTCCGAGTAGGCCTAAACGAATTCGCGACAGTAACACAGTTCATATATTTACTTTATTATTATAAAATAATTTATTTCCGGAAGAGTTACGTTCGTTGGGCCCACAGCTAGCCACCAGTTGTCCCCAACAGCTCAATGAGGGCCAGCCTCGGGCTTAAAAACCGTGGCGGTCTGGGTTGAGCATTCTGTTAAATCAATATTGCTCACTATTTTCGCGTGATGACGTGATCCCTATCTGCAATATATATAATCTTGGCTGTCGATCGTTCTTTGCATATTACATGTAGGCCTATGGTTCTCCCATGCACAGCACGCGATTAACAATCATTATTTTCGTGTCTGCTTTGCAAGAATAAGGTCGATGACACTAAATGCGCTATACTTTGAGGCCTTACCTGGTCCGCAGAAAACTTACCTGGTGGGCGCAAAGGTATACGATGGGTTGGTCACTATTCGCTATGAGATTGTTGTGTAAGGCGAACGAGAAAAGGACGACTATATGAGGGTCTCGAGTCAGTCGCAGGGAGCTGAAGAAGAATTCGGGGAATTCGAAGGATGTTTTTGGTCTGAGGGAATGGAGATGCGAGGCCGAGACCGAACTGACGAGAAGCCTAAGAAGCACTTAACACTTTCCCTAGTCTCGTCTTTATATATATATATATATATATATATATATATATATATATTATATATATATATATATATATATATATATATATATATATATATATATATATATATATATATATATATATATATATATATATATATATATATATATATATATATATATATAGCTTAGAATTAATACTCAATATATATATATATATATATATATATTGAGTATTAATTCTAAGCTTGCTTAAAGTGTATGTATTCAAAGTATATATACGCATGTGTGCCTTTATTTAGAGTCTATGTCTTAGTGTACATTCGTTTTCAAGGGTTTGGATAATTCTTGTCTTAATTAAGAGGCGGAGTTGTTAATTTAGAAACTATATACAGATATAGATATTTGAACAGTTTGGTAAATGAATCCGTATCCGTATATTTCCATCCTCATTCCTGAAGGTCGGAGACCAGAGTCCTCGATATCAGCCCTCTCCATGCCGCCCTGTCCCGTGTGCTCCCGATGCATTCCGCTTCTGATAGTCCAGTCCATTCTTTAATGTCGTCCATCCATCTTCGCCTCGGTCTTCCCCTTGGTCTTGATCCCTCTACATATCCCTGTAGTAGGTAAGCAGAGAGTTTGTTTTCGCGGAGTAGGTGGCCGAAATATCTCAACTTCCTGCTCTTCACTACCTCCAGCAGTCTTTTCGTTGGTCTCAGTTCTTCCAATATTGAGGTATTTGTTTTGTGTTCCCTCCAGCTGACCCGCAGGAACTTCCTATATGTTGTCATTTCAAAAGCTGATATTCTTTTTCTATCTACGGCCTTCAGAGTCCATGTCTCACAGCCATACAACGCCACCGACCACACCATCGTCTCCACCACCCTCCTCTTCAGGTCCCGGCCCATAGACCGATCCTTCCAGATGTATGAAAGAGAACCCATAGCCGTCCTCGCCATGACGAGTCTTGATCTTATCTCTTTGCTGCCATCGCCAGCCCCCAGATATCGGAAGGACTCAACCTGCTCCAGTTGTACTCCATTACACAGGATAGAGACACTTGTCCTTGTTTTAGCGACGGTCATCACCTTTGTCTTCTTTGTATTTATCTCCGGTCCATATTGGTCCTGTCCATCAGCTGCTGCAAGGAGCCAGCCGAGGTGGCGATGAGGACGAAATCATCCGCATATCTTAGGTTGTTCAACATGCGTCCACTAACCGCAACTCCGATCCAACTGAGCTCATCTGCCGACTCCCTGATTACCACCTCAGAGTAGCAATTGTAGAACAGCGGTGACACCAGACAACCCTGGAGCACTCCTTTACCGATCCTGAACCACTCCGTTAGTTCTTTTTCCACTCTAACCGCTGCTTGTTGACTATTGTACAGACTCCTCAATGCATCAACAGTCTGCATATTCAAACCCATGGCTATCAGCACAGACCATAATTTCTCATGCTGTACAGAGTCGAAAGCCTTCTTATAGACAATGAAAGCTATATACAGAGGCACTGATGATTCTCTTGCTTTCTCCATGATGATGCGTAAATTAAAAATCTGGTCTCTTGTGCCGACTCCTCTTCGGAATCCCATCTGTACGTCAGCCAATTCTCCATCCCCCCTCCCCTGCGTCCTGTTGAGCAGCACTCTGAGTAGGATCTTGCTTGCGTGGCTGATTAGAGCGATTGTTCTGTATTCTTCGCACTTTTCCGTTCCCTTGACCTTGGGTATGGCGATAAATATTGACTTGGTCCAGTCCTCTGGCCAAGTGCTAGTTTCCATTATTTTATTACACAATCTACAGAATGTTGTCGCAATCGTATCGCTATCCATCTTCCATAACTCCGGGGGAAGATCGTCTATTCCTGTAGATTTGGTAAATGAATACTTGACGGCAATTTTGTGCGGGTTATGTTGAGCAATACATCGGTATATGTTGTTATGTTTATACTCGAGGTATTTAAGTTATGCTACGGACAGTTGCTGAAGTTTAATGTTTTCCTCAAATAGTAGACTATATTTTGTGCGTTGGTCGAAACGTAGAATTTTGCGAATTAGGTAGGTTTTATGTTGAAGGCTGGCTATCAGAATCTATTGTCCTAGAGAATCTTAGAGGTTCATTGTATATGCAAATTCAGTCCGGCTGGATGGGAAATGAAGCGCAGTTTGCGAACTGGTTGACGAGTGACACGAAAGCATTGCCGAATAATCCTAACGCCTTCGTGTCCTTGTGAAGTCCCTGCCTGTGTAATTACTTAATTTCAATCTATTAATTTCAGTAATGGGCATGCATTTCTGTTAATTAATTAACTCTTATAATGTGTAAAAAATCGAATGATTAACAATTTTTAAGTGAATGTTTCTTTTGGCCCCTTACTGAAGTTTTGTTGAACCTCACCGCCCATATAATGAACTCGTTAACCCTCCTTTGTAAGTATTACTAGTTTATAATGCACTTGCTAAGCTTAAGTTTGATTGATTTCACAAGTATGCTTGTGCTCCCTTGGTGAAAATTGATTGCAGAAAGCACCTTAATGTGTCTTGCGAACCAACTGTGCACAGGAATTGTTGCTATTACATTACAGGGAAGTGGCAGTTCAGAGCATCGGAAAACTGATGCATGAAGTGGATTTTTGTCAACTCCGAAAAACAGTCTGACGATACTGCTGCAAGTATGGCGCATCCTTCGAAAAGGCTAAGATAGAAATCGGTCCATTCTTCAGAGACTTCTTCTCAAATGTGGATTCTGACAGGGACCCTTACATATCCTGTTCCGAATCATCTGACTATAAACGATAAACTGGCCTGGAATCAGAAATCTACTGTATGGCCAGGACTTCAGTTGTCTGCACCATCATGTCTGATACGGCAACAGATACATCATCAGAATATTTTTTTCTTTGGAATAGGGCGAACAATTGAGGATCGCTGAGCGTAGCTAAGTACTGACATCATCAATCATCCGCTCTTTATTCAAGAATTAAACAAATAATTAGCAGAGACATAGCTTCTTAGCGTTAGACGTTTTCATAAATTTTAATCATGTGCTTCCAATGATAATGTTACAGGTTGACTTGTTTCTTTAAGTTGTGTGGGCAGTGCGGAGATGAATGGTGAGAGGATGGGATTGAAAGTTGCGGGGATGGAGAGTGGACGGAAGGGAACGGGGCTAAAACTGCAAATGCGGGGGAATGGGAACAAATTTCTGTCCCCCTTCAGTCTATACCAGTGTACGCGGCTTATAATCAAGGACAGCCGCAAAAAGCTGCACATAAGCATCTGTTTCACAAAAGAATCTGAGTTCATGGTCTATGTTGCACGGAAGAAGAGGAATCACAGCAGCCGAATGAAGACACGCTCTCAAACTCTTAAGAAATCTCTTTAAACTGGTGCCTCTGATATAGGCAGTCATCTTCGTAAGTATATATAGTCTTTGCCTTAAATTCGTCTTCTATTTGTCATGGGGGGCTCTCTAATCATTTGCCTTCGTTGTTGTCGTGGTCATCGGTTTCAGTCTGATTGAGGGCCAGTACAAAGGTTTGTTGGAATGCGCTATATAAATGTTTCAATACAATAAAATAAAATTCAAATACAAAATCTCAATTTACCATCCAATACGCTACAATATAATGTTCTACGAAAAATTACAATACAGTACAATATAACACATTACAAGACAATACAGCACAAAGCGATACAAAATTATACACTACAAAACACGAAGATACACTACAATAATATGCAGTAAAACCTTACAAGACCATACAATTTAAAGCAACAAAAAAACAATAAGGGACAACACCATGCAAATGCAAAGGATACACTAGAAGTCAATACATTCAGATATAATACATTTTAAAATACATTTAGGTATAATACATTTCCAATAATTCGGAGACTGACCGCTTGCTGCTCTATGTTGTGCTGAGCATTGCCATGAGCTTCCCTGGGTAAGGTAAAGACCAGCAACCCATCCCTAAAAAAACTTCCAACAATTAAACTCCATGTATGTATGTATGCATGCATGTACTTATGCACTTATGTATTTGTCTATGTATGTGTTTACATATGTATGTACGTATGTATGCGTGTACTATGTTCTCGAGTGGTGATTACCCAGATATGGAAAATCCCACCCTACAGTTGTAATCCCAGAAAATGTATTCGTGAACTGATGCACTATTACCTTACTAAGCACGAATCACTTATTAACTTTTGACACCGTTTGTCTAGTGACATTTATGACCTTTCCTTGCCTCCGATTAGTCACCTGTTCGACTGTAGATTGCTCAACTGGTCTCTAATTTCATTTGATTTGAATTTCTCGTTTGAAGCCATTCATTGACTGAACGTCAGCACTGAACAATTATAAACAATCACAAAAATCGATATTCGCAGTGATTAAAGCGGAAGTCGCAGGGTCGACCCAAAAAGATTCGAGGGATCCGCCTTAGCTGGATTGGCCGTTGCGAGGTTGCAATTCGACGCCCGTAACAATGCATTTTTTATTTTGTATTTGGTATAGGAATCTCTAAGAAGCGTTCCTCAAACATGCTCTATCATTCTATACTGTATCCTTTTTGTCAATTTAAATAGCACCTCTGTCAAAAAACTACTCGAAATACTCTACTATATATATAAATAGATAGATCGATAGATGCCGTTAGCATTACGATTATGTCGAGCCTAATACATACTGAGCCGGATCCGTATTGAAGGTTGAAAAATTCGTAACTGACTCCGCCGAGGCTGCAAGTCGACTTTGAACCCTGGTACTTTAAACACCGACCAGTGCTGATCTGACCAATCACGCTTCCACAGGCTGAACAATAATAATACTTCATAAAAGATTCGAAAGTGAGACAAACAAGAAAGACCACGACTACTCTGGATAGACAGTATAAACGAAGACATAGCAAGGTGCTGACTTACACCCAGAACAGCACTAAATATGACGAATGACCCGAAACGAATGTAAATCCTTTTATTCGCAACCATCGCCCCAAATATGGATGGCGTCGGAAACTAATTATTAGAAATTAGGAAGAAGACGACGATGATTATGACGATGATGATGATATTTTTGAAGTTGTTGTTGATGATGACGATGACGATGATGAGTTCGTACACAGTAGGTTTTAAGTATATATATATAGATACTGTATTGGTGCTGTGGTGTAGTGTTGTGATGGATAAGTTTGCTTGGATGCAGTGTTGCTGAAAGCCTTTCTCCTGACTTACCGCTGCTGCGAACGTTTATTCCAGAACCAGAGGCACATATGCAAGATCCGGTTGGCGGATTTGTCCCGGTTATATCACCTAAAGCAGGCAGCGCCAACAACGTCAACACTGTCCGGCAGTTGTTGTACTACTACTACTTGTGTTTTAATTGAAGTTTACTGATTGCCTGCTTTAGCTAAATCTAGATTAGTGTTCTGCTCTGCCCAATTGACTACTATATAGCTATATTTTGGTGGCACTTATTTGCTAAATAATTATACCTTTACAAATTTTGGCTTTGATTATCAAAGCCATGTGTGTTTGTTAGATATCAAAGTTTGGTATATAATAAACCCACATATAAACACTATGCAATGCATTATATTAACTATATAAACCCTTTCTAAGTTTAAGTTTTAAGCTTGGATGCAAAGCAAATATTAGAAGAATCGCTACATTATGAACGTGATTAGAGGTATAAAAATATAGACAAGAAAATTACAATTATCGTTAAATTCAGGTCATGAAATTTTTTAACAATTCTTCAATATAATGCAAGATATAACAGGTAGGCGTAACTCAGAGTTCATGGTCTGTGTTGCGCTGGAGAAGAGGAATGACAGCAGCCGAATGAAATCACGCTAGCCGATTCATTACTCTCATCAACATCGATGTATGTCAATATGAAATTGAGAATTTATATACAGCCTTTAAGGAACTTGTGTTGACATGTGCCTCTAATATAGGCGGTCATCTTTGTAACATTGTCTTCTCTTTGTCTTGATGCATTCTCTTATAATTTTGTCTTCGATGTTGTCGTCGTCGTCATCGGTTTCAGTCTGATTGAAGGCCAGTACAGAGGTATCTTGGTATGCGCTATATGACTGTTGCGATATCATAAAATAAACTCCAAATACAAAATTTCACAATAACATTCAATACGCTACAATATAATGCTCTACGCAAAATAACAATAGAGTACAAAACAAAACACACAAAAATTATAAATTGCAGTGCAATACAAAATATTGCCATGCAATACAATACAAAATCATAATTACAAGACAGGACAATACTCTACAATAAAATGCAGTAAAACATAACAAAGACCAAGCAATATAATTCAATAAAATATTAAGAGACAAAGCACAATGCAATTCATATGATACACTACAAGAAAATACATTAAGACATTACATTTCCAATAATTCAGAGACTGACCGGAGCATTGCGATGAACTTCCCTGGGTAAGGTAAAGACCGGCAACCCATCCCTAGAAAATACTTTCAACCATCAAACTCCATGTAGGCATGCATGTATGTATGTGTCTTCGTTAAGTATGCATGTATGTGCGTGTGCATGCGTGCACTATGTTGTCGTGAGGTATTTATCCAAACACATACTCAGGTATGGAAAATTCCACCCTCCGGTTGTAATCCCAGAATGTGTATTCGTGAAATGAGGCACTGTTACCTTACTTGGCAAGAATAAGTTAATACTTTTTAATTGTGTCTGTCTGCGACCTTTTGACCTTTCCTTGCCTCCGATTAGTCACCTGTTCGATTGTAGATTGCTCAACGGGTCTCTAATTTCATTTGATTTGAATTTCTCGTTTGAAACCATTCATGGACTGAAAGTCAGCACTGAACAATAATAAACAAATCACAAAAATCGATATTCGCAGTGATTGAAGCGGAAGTCACAGAGTCGACCCAAAAAGATACGTGGGATCCGCCTTAGCTGGATTGGCCGTTGCGAGATTGCAATTCGACGCCCGTAACAATGCATTTTTTATTTTGTATTTGGTATAGGAGTCTCTAAGAAGCGTTCCTCAAACATGCTCTATCATTCTATACTGTATCCTTTTTGTCAATTTAAATAGCACCTCTGACAAAAAACTACTCGAAATACTCTACTATATATATAAATAGATAGATCGATAGATGCTGTTAGCATTACGATTATGTCGAGCCTAATACATACTGAGCCGGATCCGTATTGAAGGTTGAAAAATTCGTAACTGACTCCGCCGAGGCTGCAAGTCGACTTTGAACCCTGGTACTTTAAACACCGACCAGTGCTGATCTGACCAATCACGCTTCCACAGGCTGAACAATAATAATACTTCATAAAAGATTCGAAAGTGAGACAAACAAGAAAGACCACGACTACTCTGGATAGACAGTATAAACGAAGACATAGCAAGGTGCTGACTTACACCCAGAACAGCACTAAATATGACGAATGACCCGAAACGAATGTAAATCCTTTTATTCGCAACCATCGTCCCAAATATGGATGGCGTCGGAAACTAATTATTAGAAATTAGGAAGAAGACGACGATGATGATTAATTATATGCTGATGATATTTTTGATGTTGTTGTTCATGATGACGATGATGAGTTCGTACACAGTAGGTTTTAAGTATATATATATAGATACTGTATTGGTGCTGTGGTGTAGTGTTGTGATGGATAAGTTTGCTTGGATGCAGTGTTGCTGAAAGCCTTTCTCCTGACTTACCGCTGCTGCGAACGTTTATTCCAGAACCAGAGGCACATATGCAAGATCCGGTTGTCGGATTTGTCCCGGTTATATCACCTAAAGCAGGCAGCGCCAACAAAGTCAACACTGTCCGGCAGTTGTTGTACAACTACTACTTGTGTTTTGATTGAAGTTTACTGATTGCCTGCTTTAGCTAAATCTAGATTAGTGTTCTGCTCTGCCCAATTGACTACTATATAGCTATATTTTGGCGGCACTTATTTGCTAAATAATTATACCTTTACAAATTTTGGCTTTGATTATCAAAGCCATGTGTGTTTGTTAGATATCAAAGTTTGGTATATAATAAACCCACATATAAACACTATGCAATGCATTATATTAACTATATAAACCCTTTCTAAGTTTAAGTTTTAAGCTTGGATGCAAAGCAAATATTAGAAGAATCGCTACATTATGAACGTGATTAGAGGTATAAAAATATAGACAAGAAAATTACAATTATCGTTAAATTCAGGTCATGAAATTTTTTAACAATTCTTCAATATAATGCAAGATATAACAGGTAGGCGTAACTCAGAGTTCATGGTCTGTGTTGCGCTGGAGAAGAGGAATGACAGCAGCCGAATGAAATCACGCTAGCCGATTCATTACTCTCATCAACATCGATGTATGTCAATATGAAATTGAGAATTTATATACAGCCTTTAAGGAACTTGTGTTGACATGTGCCTCTAATATAGGCGGTCATCTTTGTAACATTGTCTTCTCTTTGTCTTGATGCATTCTCTTATAATTTTGTCTTCGATGTTGTCGTCGTCGTCATCGGTTTCAGTCTGATTGAAGGCCAGTACAAAGGTATCTTGGTATGCGCTATATGACTGTTGCGATATCATAAAATAAACTCCAAATGCAAAATTTCACAATAACATTCAATACGCTACAATATAATGCTCTACGCAAAATTACAATACAGTACAACAGAAAACACTACAAGACAATACACTATAAAGCAACGCAAAATATTGCAATGCAATTCAATACAAAATCATACATTACAAACAGAACAATACACTACAATAAAATGCAGAAAAACTTTACAAGAGCATACAATTTAATGCAATAAAAAATAAGGGAGAACACAACGCAATATATACGATACACAAGAAGACGATGCATTAAGACATAATACATTTCCAGACTGACCGCTTGCTGCTCTTCGCTGTGGTGAGCATTGCCATGGGCTTCTCTGGGTAAGGTAAAGACCGGCAACCCATCCCTAGAAAATATTACCTGTCCTTAAACTCCATCTATGTATGGATGAATGCATATACGTAAGCATTTATGTAGGCCTATATGTCTATGTATCTGTTTATATGTGTAGACCCTATGTACGTATGCATGCGTGTACTGTTGCCGAGAGGTAAACTGTTATGGAAAATCCCACCCTCCAGTTGTAATTCCAGATATTGAATTAGTGAAATGATGCACTATTACCTTACTAAGCACGAATCACTTATTAACTTTTGACACCGTTTGTCTAGTGATCTGCGTCATGACCTTTTTGACCTTTCCTTGCCTCCGATTCGTCACCTGTTCGATTGTGGTTCGCTCAACTGGTCTGGAAGTCACAATGTCAACTGGATTGGCCATTGCGAGATTGCAGTTCGACGCCCGTAACAATGCATTTTATTTTTTGCATTTGTATCGGAGTCTCTAAGAAGCGTTCCTCAAACATGCTCTATCATTCTATACTGTATCCTTTTTATCAATTTAAATAGCACCTCTGACAAGACAAACAACTCGAAATGCTCTATTATATATATAATATATAAATAGATAGATCGACAGATTCCGTTAGCATTACGATTACACAGAGCATAATACATACTGAGCCGTATCCGTATTGAAGGTTGAAAAATTCGTAACTGACTCCGCCGAGGCTGCAAGTCGACTTTGAACCCCGGTAATTGAAGCACGAACCAGTGCTGATCTGACCAATCACGCTACCACAGGCTGAACAATAATAGTATTTCAAAGAAGATTCGAAAGTGAGACAAACAAGAAAGACTACGACTACTCTGGATAGACAATATAAACGAAGACATAGCAAGGTGCTGACTTACACCCAGAACAGCACTAAATATGATCAATGACCCGAAACGAATGTAAATCCTTTTATTTGCAACCATCGCCCCAAATATGGATGGCGTCGGAAACTAATTATCAGAAATTAGGACCAAGACGACGATGATGGTCATAATTAAGCTGGTGATATTTTTGATGTTGCTGTTGATGTAATATTTAAGTATAGATACTGTATCGGTATTGTGGTGTAATGTTGTGATGGATAAGTTTGCTTGGATGCAGTGCTGCTGAAAGCCTTTCTCCTGACTTACCGCTGCTGCGAACGTTTATTCCAGAACCAGAGGCACATATGCAAGATCCGGTTGTCGGATTTGTCCCGGTAATATCACCTAAAGCAAGCAGCGCCAACAACGTCAACACTGTCCTGCAGTTGTTGTACTACTACTACTTGTGTTTTGATCGAAGTTTACTGATTCCCGGCTTTAGCTAAATCTAGATTAATGTTCTGCTCTGCCCAATTGACTTTTATTTAGCTATATTTTGGTGGCACTAATTTCTTAAATAATTATACCTTTACAAATATCGGCTTTGATTATCAAAGGCTTTATGTGCTTGCAAAGTATTATATTAACTATATAAACCCTATCTAAGTTTAACTTTAAGCATAGATGTAAAGCGAATATTTGAAATTCAGGTCATGAAACATTTTAAACCAATTCTTGAATATAATGCAAGATATAACAGGTAGGCGTAACTCAGAGTTCATGGTCTGTGTTGCGCTGGAGAAGAGGAATGACAGCAGCCGAATGAAATCACGCTAGCCGATTCATCACCCTCATCAACATCAATGTTTATCAATACTAAGTTGAGAATTTACCTACAGTCTCTAAGGAACTTCTGTTAACAGGTGCCTCTAATATAGGCGGTCATCTTTGTAAGCATTGTCTTCTCTTTGTCTTGATGCATTCTCTTATAATTTTGTCTTCGATGTTGTCGTCGTCATCGGTTTCAGTCTGATTGAAGGCCAGTACAAAGGTATCTTGGTATGGGCTATATGAATGTTTCGATACAATATAATACAATCCAATGCAATGCCATTCAGCACAATGCAATACAAAATTTCACAATAACATTCAATACGCTACAATGTAATGAACTTCAAAACATTACAATACAGTACAATACAAAACACAACAAGAATTTATATTGTCTGGAATACAAAATATTGCAATGCAGTAAAATACAAAATCATACATTGCAAGACTCTTGAATAAAATGCAGTAAAACATTACAAGACCATACATATAATTCAATAAAACACTAAGAGACAACACAGTGCAATGCATGTGATACACTAGAAGATAATGCACTAAGATATAATATATTTCCACTAATTCAGATACTGACCGGAGCATCGCGATGAGCTTTCCTGGGTTAGGTAACGACCGGCAACCCATCCCTAGAAAATGCTTCCAACCATTAAACTCCAAGTACGTATGCATGTATGTATGTGTCTTTGTTAACTATGTATATATGTACGTGTGCATTCAAATACTATGTTGCCGAGAAGTACTTATCCATATGTATACCCAGATATGGAAAATCTCACCATCCAGCTGTAATCCCAGAGTGTATTCGTGAATTGATGCACTATTACCTTACTAAGCACGAATCACTTATTAATTGTTGATATCGTTTGTCTAGTGATCTGCGACATGACCTTTTGACCTTTCCTTGCCGCGATTCGTCAACTGTTCGATTGTGGATTGCTCAGCTGGTCTCTAATTTTCTTTTATTTGAATTTCTCGTTTGAAGCCATTCATGGACTGAACGTCAGCACTGAACAATTATAAACAATCACAAAAATCGATATTCGCAGTGATTGATGCGGAAGTCACAAGGTCAACCCAAAATGGTCCGAGGGGCCCGCCTTAACTGGATTGGCCGTTGCGAGGTTGCAATATGACGCCCGTAACAATGCATTTTATATTTTATACTTGGTAAGCCTATACGAGTCTCTTAGAAGCGTTCCTCAAACTTGCTCTATCATTCTATACTGTATCCTTTTTATCAATTTAAATAACACCTCTGACAAAACAAACTACTCAAAATACTCTACTATATATATATATATATATATAAATAAATAGATAGAGCGACAGATTCCGTTAGCATTACGATTACGCAGAGCCTAATACATACTGAGCCGGATCCGTATTGAAGGTTGAAAAATTCGTAACTGACTCCGCCGAGGCTGCAAGTCGACTTTGAACCCTGGTACTTAAAACACCGACCAGTGCTGATCTGACCAATCACGCTTCCACAGGCTGAACAATAATAGTGCTTCATAAAAGATTCAAAAGTGAGACAAACAAGAAAGACCATGACTACTCTGGATAGACAGTATAAACGAAGACATAGCAAGACGTTGACTTAACATGGAATCGCACCAAAATATGACGAATTACCGAATAGAATGTCAATCTTTTATTTGCACCAATCTTGGGTCACTTATATCAAAGATTCTATAAATTAGGCCTACAATTATTTTTGTATTTAGTCAATTAAATTGAAATTATAATTGCATCTTGCTCGGTCTTGGTCAATTAAAATACAATTACATTATTGTTCACATTCATGTATTGCTTTACTTACTGCCCGCCAGCTTGTACATGTTTATTTCATCAAAGAAAAAGAAAAAGTCAGCAAATCTAATAATAATAGCAGTAAGATAATATTTAAATAAATGAGTAAGTATTATAAATTTTATGGAATTAAGAATAAGATCAATCATGGGTTAGTAACCAGTAATTGAAAAAATCAATTACAACATGACAATTACAATTACATCATTCTAATCCCAATTCCAATTATATGTGAATGATAGATTCAAAAATGAATTATAATTACAATTACATGATCAATTTGTAATTAATTACAACTGAATTGCAATTACAATTGACCCAAGCCTGATTCTCTCCCATCGTCGCCAAATATGGCTGGCGTAGGAAAGTGTTAGAAATTATGACGACAACGATGACGACGATGATTATGATGATGATAATTATGATGTTGATTATGATGATAAGTTGTTACTCGGTAGTTTTTAAGTTTAGATACTGTATCGGTATTGTGGTGTAATTTTGTGATGGATAAGTTTGCTTGGATGCAGTGCTGCTGAAAGCCTTTCTCCTAACTTACCGCTACTGCGAACGTTTATTCCAGAACCAGAGGCACATATGCAAGATCCGTATGCTGGATATGTCCAGGTTATATCGGCAGTTGACTGGGCAACTAACCCAACCAGCGCCAACAACGTCAACATTGTCCTGCAGTTGTACTATTACTTGTGCTTCAGTGGAAGTTTACGAACGCTTGTTCATATTGCGAATGACGGATTGCAGAAACAGACGACAATTTACTTGCAGACAGTTGACTTAGTTCGTATACACTGCATGGCAGGATAGTTGTCGGACAGTCTGTGTGTCTGTTCTGTCCCACTTAAAAGTAATGCCTGGAAACAGAAAACAGTAATTTAGCCAGAAACTTTTTGCGTTCGGTAACACACATCTGTATGACATGTAGTCTCCTGTGCTTGAACCCATCCAAAACCGAATTCATATTTATAGGCCTACGTTACTAGCTCAAAAAATTCCAGATCCCTTTATCTCCGTCAGCCTGGACTCTGCCTCCAGCCACACCTTTAATACTAAGTTAATTCTTCTGTACCCAACTTATATATGTTCTTCGACCAAAACCTAAGCTTTTCTGATCATGTCACCCATGTCTCCCGATCTTGCTTCATGCGTATCCGTGACCTTCGCAGAATCCGCCCTATGTTTGACTTCAAAACTGCATCTAACATAGCCAAATCCGTAGTCCATCCTAAATTAGACTATGCTAATAAAATGTGTATGAACATAGACTCCACCCAAACAAACCGCCTTCAAACAATCCAGAACACACTCGCTCTTGCTGTCACCAAAGCTCCCAAACACGCAACATCACTCCTGTTCTCAAAGCGTTTCACTGGCTTAAAATACCTAAACGAATCCAATACAAATTCCTATCACTTACCTACAACACATTTAATCCTCCCAACCCTCCTATCTTCGTCAGTTACTTACAATCCAACCACTCCACTCAACCCGCTTCTTTTCCGCTATAACACTTCTCCGCCCTCCCATCACCTCATCCTTAAACTTTGGAAATCGCTCCATAGCCACAGCTGCCCCACCCCTCTTAAATAAACTCGCACCAAAATAACTCCATTTATCTGACCCATCATACAAACTCTACCTTTACCTCTTGCAATTTCTGCGCAGGTCTTTCACTTAGAACTGAAAGCATTCCTATTCCACAAATCCTATCCTGATTCTTCCTTTTCCCCTTATCTCACTTTTTGGTTCAATTCCAAATACCATTCGTCATAGAAACATACAATTTGCACCTAATTATTTAGCATTTACAGCCCAATCCACTGTAGTATCAAACTCGGTTTTGATTCTCTTTCGACTTTGTGAGGATTTTCTCATGCACGGTCAGAAATGGTTATTAAAATGAAGGGAATAAAATGCAGATGACGGAACATCAGTTGCGTAATTTGAAGATGTAACAGTTTGGAAATACGGTAATGTGTGAATTTGACAGAATGAGAATAAGTCTGTGTGCAAATATGACGACATGTCAATCGAAATATTTGCGGATGGCAACTTAGCGATATGTAGATATGATAATACAAAGATATGACAATATGAATGATGAGGCGGTGGAAATTTGACTATTGCAGTTTGAAAATATGAGTAGACCTATACGGCAATTTGACAATATATGGATATGGTAAGTAAGAAGTCTAATAGGGGCAAATAACAATTTGAAGAAGTGGCAATTTAAAAAAAGAATATTTGAGAATTTGGCAGTTACATGGCATGGCATCTAGGTCCTCAATCCTTGCGTTCCGTAGCCAATGATGTGATTACTATGAATTGGAATTGTAATGTCGATTACTCGTACTTATCATTTAGACTCACATGGAAATAATTTTAAAATTCACATGCAATTATTTACAAATATCCACCAATGAAGAATACTAGTTGTATTTTTGTATTTCGTATTTGATAACTTATACAGCGCTTCTTACAGAACAAACTACTCAGAGGCGCTTTCAGCATGAGAACCCCGGGGGAAATAAGAACGTCTTTAAACAACGAGCTGACTGAGCTCTATCAGCAACAGTGACCCTTGCACGAAACAATAGCGGAAGATCATTCCATAAGGATGGGCCAACAACAGCAAAAGCCCTCTGTTGAGCAAGGAGGGGCTTAACACGAGGAACAAATAGATCCAAATGATCTAGAGAACGTAGGGACGGGATGATGTACTAGAGTGTGGAGGCCGAATAAGATCACAAAGATATTTTGGAGCACGACCCAAGCGAGCTCTAATTACCAGAGACAGTAGTTTAAAATGAATGCGAAATAGGATAGGGAGCCAATGAAGTGAGTTGCTGAGTGATGTAATCTTAGATATGAGAGAAACAAGGAAGACGTGATATCAGTCTGGCCGCAGAATTTAGTACTGATTGAAGGGAAGACAGCCGATACTTAGGCAAACCAGCAAGTACAGAGTTGCAGTAGTTAATGCGACAGATATCATAGCATGAATCATAGTAGTAAATACAGAGGAAGGAACAGAACGACGAACAACTCTTAAGCGCCTTAATTGGTAGTAACAAGACCGAGTCAAACTAGACATGGCTTGCGAAGGTAAGGTTACAGTCAAGTATAACGCCCAGATTACGAACGCTAGACGAAAATACAAAAGAGGGGAAAGCTTCGGATAAGCAAGAGTAGTCAAGCTGAGCAAGACGGTGTTTAGAACCAAACCAATCAACTGAGTCTTAGCAGGATTAAGGTGAAGACGATTGCAGGACATCCAATGTTGAATATCATGAGTCAGGGCATCAATCTTACCAACAAGAGCAAGCTGCGCAAACGGAGGTCCCTGAACAAAAGCCTGTACATCATCGGCGTACAAATGACCAATAGCCAATAGTCAGCTCATCTAGCTAGCTTTCTAACTATTAAGTCTTGCAATACGTTTGCCTTTACAGAGAAACAGAAGTTCCAAAATGCATACAGGCCTTTGACACGTGGAAACTATTCAGTTGGTTCTTGGAACCTTGTTCTTTATCACATGTCAAACTTAAAGGAAATGCAGCTAATTAGGCCTAAATGATATTATGTCACATCTGTTTGCAGAAAGTACGTGTCTGTAAGGAAACGCTGTCAGAGCATAATTCTCCAACCGCTACATATTTATTTGATCCTGTTAACAAGTAATTATGTGGTCTTATTTTATGACGTCTGTAACCATTTCGAAAATCCGCTTCAATAATTAATACACAACTACATCCTTAATTTCCCTTTAAGACCTCTGTATGTATGTGTATGCGTATGTATGTGTGTGTTTTGTGGATGTGTGTATGTGTGTATGAATGTATGTATGATTGTATGTATGCATGTATGTGCATGCATCGCTGTCCGTTTTACAATGCGCTAGATACGGCCTTGCATCCAGAAACTCCTTGCGTGTTCTGGTCCTAATCCGGTTTACATCAACGCACACTTGACGAGGAAAAACGTTGAAATCTTTGCGTGTGCAAGAGCCATGCTTAAGGAGAGCGCATCAGCTACTTGGACAACGGAGGGTATATCTTTGTCAGATTCACTGATTCTTCGTCTGAAAAGCCCAAGAAGATTATCCTACTAAAAGACCTAGAAAGTGATTGACAGGATGACAGGATGTTATCTTGAAATCTGCATCTTGTCCCATTTAATTGGAAATGCACTCTAATGTTAAGCTCCACTCACTTATTATATAAATTTATTATTGTTTATACTTTCTACAAACGTTTATTAACTATCTTAGTTTAATCTCATCGACCTCAGTTTAAGTGTTGAGACAAGTCCGGCTTACTGCAAGCTTATTGAGAGCCATGATATGTGTTCAGTATGTATTCGTTGTGTTTACTGACTGGCAGAAATTATTAGCTTGAGCTTTATGTGGAAGTTTATGCCATTGACATTGTTGGTCTGATCGGTTAGTGTGTCATTCTGGACACGACTCTAGGTATTGTACGCAGTACATTATTACTATATTTCCATTCAATCGATTGTTACTATATTTCCATTCAATCGATTTGTCGATAATAGGAATTTTGTTGACTCTCCCTTCGGCTGCAGTTGGTCTATCGCTTGCATACACTCGGTGGGATGACCCAATACTTAGCTATATCGCTTAACAGCAGGGCATTCGGGCACCCAAAAATAATGAGAACATAGATCCTGATGGTAATTATTATGTAAACAATAGAGCTATGTTTTCGAGGTTATACAGAACTCCTTCATAAATTGGTCCAAAATTAAATCTTCAGAATTACCACACTTTTGGTATTATGCATCTGAATTGTAGGAGCCTTAACTCCAAAATATATGACATTTTATTGCTTCTGTCACTGTAAGCTGTTAATGTTTTGGTATTGACAGAGACATGGCTTGATTCATCTAGCGCTGAAACTGTATCCATACCAGGATATCACTTTGCGCATAAATGTAGAACCACAAGAAGAGATGGGGCGTTGCATTTCTTTTTAAGAATTGTGTAAAATTTGATATTTTGGGCTTCCATCAGATCAGTTCAATTCATACCACGTATGAAAGTATGTTTGTAACTTTGCCGTACGATTGGGGTGCAAATTGCATCATAGGGGTTTCTGCTGACTTCCAGAGAAACAGTGGACATTTTAATGCTGAACTTGATCAGTTTCTGTCTTATCTAGCAAAAATTGATAAAAAGGTTTCTTGGCATTTATTGACCTCTAAAGGTCTAACGATCTTCTTTTAACACATTACTTTTTCCGCTGTCTGTCGTGCTATCATTTCCTTCTTGTTCGACCAACTAAAATCACTACAAGTTCAGTTGACCTAATTGAAAATGTATTTGTTAGTGCCTTTCTTTAATCTTGTCAATTTTTCGATCATAATAAAAATGATATATCTGATCGTCTTTATTCTGGCCTAGGCTGATCTTAATTCTGCTCTAGGCCTATCTGAAGACCAAATTTCACATAAATGGTAAATGATGACTCAGCGAAACGTTTTAAGCCAGTGCTTATGCAAACAGATTGGGCTCCGATATCTAAAGCATGCACGAATAATGATGAGCCATCACTTTTTATAAAATGCGCTCTAAAACAGCGCATGCTATAAACAGTATGGATACGTGTACGTTGACCCGGGAACAGAAGCATGTACGTAGGCTACTCGTTTCAGCAAATTATGAGCAAGTGGACGAGACACTTGTGCCATATGTCTGAAAAGTTGCGTGCATGTACCACTCAGACTCGTATTTTGGAAAAAAGTAAACCAGCTGGCCATACTTACGACCATCCGATGACAATGCCCATTGTTCATTTATATCACCACTGAACTCATACAGATGGATTGAATGCGGCGTCATAACGTTATTCTTTCATCTGCGCTAGGAAAGGCGCATAACATTTTTCAATTAATCTTGCGATTTTTTTCAACACATTCAAAACATTGAGTCCCGGGACTTGCCCACGATACCTCAACAGGCAAGACCGATACGAGACTGAAACGTTGGGTACTTCTCGAGACCACCTCAAGACCAAGACCCCGAGACCAAGGGCGGAAGTCGGAATTTCGCAAAGCTGCACTGCAACCGGCCAGCGCGTTGATAGTGAAATGCCCTTCAGTTAGTGACGGCATGGAAAAAGCGAAAGGAAAAAGGTGGGGAGGGGTAGATTGCCCTTCATGGACTCATTCCAACGGTGGTAAACGAGCCTCGCCTGTCGTTGTAGGAAAACGAGTATATATATATATGTGTGTGTGTGTGTGTGCGTGTGTGTGTGTGTGTGTGTGTGTGGGCACGGTAGCATATTGGATAGAGCTGTCGGCTTGTAACGCGGAGAGCATGGGTTCGAGCCTCCTCCGAGACGGTTACTGTGTAGGGACCTTGAGCAATTCCTTTACTCACAACTGCTCGGCGCCATCGATTGATGCTAAGTCATTAGATAGTTGCGCCTAACAAATGCAGAAATAAATAAATAAAATAAATATATATATACACACAAACGTGTTCATATGTACCTAAGTCATGCACTATTCCAGAGGTTTTCAAACTTTTTGGACCAGGGACTCTTATTTTTTCTAGGCATAGCTCGCGGACCCAAGCATTTAAAAAGTAAAATTTATCACTTAAAATTTAATCAAAATAACAGGCAGACTATTTCCACAATGTAAGCGTGCTTATGACGATGAGGACTATTATAATATAAAAAGTAACACTGAATAAATTTTTATTAACTTCCTGCAATAATTATGGAACACAGTTATTTTTTAAGAAATCAGTAACGTTGATTTCGCCAAAAACCAGTAATGTCAGTGGGAGGGATTGCTTGCTTTGCTTTGCATGAGCTGTCAATTCTTGATTCTATTCTGGATAAGCACATACGCAAGTCACTTTCAACGACAAGTCTGGATCTGTACTTAGTCTTCATGTTAGTCAGTGTTGAAAATGCTGTTTCACACAAATATGCTGTCGCAAAAGGTAACAAAATGTTGACTGCCTTGTGGGACAACAATGGATATTCAGAAGCCAAACTCAGCCAAAAAGATGAAAGTGATTGCTGTTTAAACTTAATTTTTAGACTTCGATCACATGACAGTTCAGCTAAATCCTCCTGTTCGCGTCCAGCGAGGTCAGTCATTTCAACATCAAAAGGACTGTGGATCCAAGCAAAATTCTCGATATTATCATTCAAGAAGTATTTGTAAAAATATTCAGTCAGCGAATCCAAATGTTGTCCGACATTGCAAAATATCAGATCGGCTTTGAAAGCCATCTCACTTCTGTATGAAGCAAGTCTATGTGCTCTCATTTCACTGCTCAGTGCTAGGCTATATAGGTCGGCATTTACTAGAAGCAACAGATCGATTGCTAGCACTTTAGAACTTTTCGAGATTACAATTACGAATACGATTCTAGCGACTACATCGCGACTCCGTAGCAGGTGAGATAACTGCAATACTGTGTAGGCTGTTATCTAAAGTCCATACGTCCTAGAGTTTACGTTTGACTGGTGATGGGGATTGGCCAAACGCAGTGAGCCAAAACGTCACAACACTAACCATTGATCTGAGAGATGCTCGAAGATTTTTGCGATAACCTTGACTTTTCGGGGTGCTGGTCAGAGATGTAAAAAACTTTAGTGCTAGCAACCTAATTAGAATAAATTACGTCATCGACATTTTGTATGCATAATATATAATCTATGACTCTCTGGGGATGCATTAAAAACAGCAAACATGTTTTTGCGAATTTGATATTTTTTTGTTTATTTTGTTGTAAAAGTAGGTGAGAGAACTTTGCAATTTTGTGTCTATGTTTATAGGCAGAGGCTTGTAAGCTTATGGGAGATAGTTAAATGAGTTTGAATGCTTATTCGTTTAAGAATTAACGTATTATCGCTCACGCACGGACTATTACCGAGACACGCTCCTTAATAAGTAACTCCGTAACAGGACGTATACCCTTATGTTATTGTTAATGTCATTGTTGAAGTTGTCATAGCAACATCCTCTAGATCATCATCGTCGTTGTCGTTGTCATCACCATTATAAATGCATGGTAAAATTTGGTATTAGTCGTCCCAGACTGGGAGAGAATAGAGTGCTGCAAGCTCGAAAGAGATTTTCCAATAAGTAAGTAATCAGCGAGTAATGAGCACTTGTAAAAAAAACTATTTTTCAAAGAAATTACGAAATTGTGTAAGTTTCTGTTACACAGTTTGGTCATTCCAGCTCAACTCAACCAATGCCTCCCACCCGACCATCTCAGAATTGGCTGAAATTTTATCCACATGTTGCAGGATATATTGGATGGAAAAGCCAAAAAGTTTTGTGCAATATTTAAGATACTTTCCAAGATATCGTTGATTCTGTGACCCCACCCTCTGTCTATTTCGCACATCTTCGTGATGTCCACTTTTTGAGAATTGATATCTCCAGAGCTGCTAGACCAATTTAGATAATTTTTTTCTTCCTATACAGTTTCTTGTGCAGATTACAAAAATATAATTATTATTATTGTGTGTCCTATGATTTCAGCTGTGTTAAATGTCAAAAGTGCCTTCATATTCATTTTATTTCTAAATTTTGCAATGTTCAGTGATCAATATCTCCACATGTACCAGGCACAATGCAATCAATTTTTATATGTATACTGTCTATGTGGCTGGCAATTATTTGGCAGAGTTTGACATGATTACTTATTCACATCTGCTGGATATAGGAAGTCAAAGTTCACCAAGTCTGACAAGGGGTCATAGAGAAAAATTATTCCTAAAATGGGACATAAAAATATTATTTTTTATTGCATTTTCTGATAGAGCATAGATCAGTTGATAAGTGTTGAAAAAATTCCAATGGTGTTTTTTGTTTTAAGCAGTTTACAGGGTGTCAAATATGGTCGTTTTTTGGCATCGCAAGTTGCAATTATGGGTGGTATTAACAGACTTGTTACCCTAACATATCACTATCAAAACTGTGAAACCAATGTGATAACTTTTAAAATTGGAAAATGCAACATATCTAAGTAATTTTTATTAAAAATACAGTGAACAAACATTTCTATATCATAATTAAAGTGAATTTATGAACAAAATTTTCTGTTAATTGCTGGTCTATCGAAGTACATATGATGAAATATTCTGTGGAACTGCCAAACATGTAACAATATCAAGATAATGCCATTTATGTATACAGCATCATATAAAATTTTTAAAATTTTTTGTACATAAGATGAAAATTTTGTTGTTACAGTCTTCCATACTTAATCGTCCAGATGGTACTGACATAAGCTATTAATTGTGTGTTCAAGGTACTGGCACAAAACAAAGGGCATGTTGGAATGGAACCCAGCATTTGTCATCATGTCTTGGCCAAGTCAGATGATAGCTTCCCCTCCTCTGTGTACTTGTCATGAATTTGACGAATGTATCTTCTCCTTTGTCTGACTGGTCTACTGTCACCCAATGTAACACGTTTGGTCATATATTGCTGCCACATACTGCCCTGGTTGATAGGTAGTGATTATAATTGTTGTAAATGGGAAAATTCTATTTCTGAGGTACTGGAAATGTATTTTGTAACATGTTTTTTTCAGCAAAGGATTATGTTCAACTCTTTATGCAATCTGGAAAAATAACAGCTAGTATGATGCTGCTGAAGAGAAGAAATTTAAGTTGTATTTTATTGTATTGTGTGGTATAGCATGCCTGATAATAGGTTATTGGTTGAACATATCCATGAAGAATTTGTCCTGGTATTGCGTTACTTGGATTAACTTTCATGCACTTTATATATTTTGGTTTAAAATGCACTTACTACTTCTGTATTTTGGCACTAGTTACTTTACTTTATTTTATTTATTTAATATGTGCTCATGTATACAAAGCTCCAATATTTTAAAATCCCAGTGTCAGGTTAAAGTATTGATTTTGTAACATGTTTTTGTTTATATTGGTTTGATGTTTATTGATTTTTGACCTGAAGAACTTAAATTTTATGAGTTTTATTGATGTTGCCATAGACATCTTGCACAGGCTCAGATTCCGATTTGGCTTGCTCTTCTAAACATCGTGCAGCGATTTCGTGAAGAAATCATTGTGATCTTCATCATGAAGTTTCGTGTACGGATGTTCATTCTGGCAAGTGCAGCTTGTGTTGCTTGCCTACTTTTTCTGTTCCTTGAGCCGAAATTCGCTTGGATCAGCGGTTATGATGACGTGGAGAATGACTATGTTGATGTCGGAAACGATGGTTTGGACAGTTTAGATCCAGAAACACAGAGAGCCATGGACCTTCAGAATGCGCAAGTTGTAAAGAAAAACATGTTTTCATTTTTGTTTGGGGCCGACCTCTTCAATGCGTCAGCTAGAGAGGCAATTATTGAACGTTTTCTGGCCTGGTATGACATCCGATGGGATTTTCAACCAGCTCCAGGGACAGATCTGTGGGAGGTCGCAGCTGGATGGGTCACACCAGAACAGATTCACGGGGAATATGTCCCGGAATTAGGTCAGTCAAGTCACTTTAAACGTGCTTTACATTTTTCTGTTAAAAGTTTCCTTCTTGCTTAAGTCTTTGACAGTATTTATTTCTGTTTTACTTAATTTCATGTGCTTTGCAATACTTTAGTATTGATGCACTGGAGCATCAATTAGAGGTCAGGAGTTCAAATCCTTGCTAGAGCAGAAGGACATTTTGAGATTTCTGCCCCACTTGCTGTACCTAGCAAACTCGGCGATAAAACAAGTTCAGCGACCATACACTGTCTGTGGGAAGATCAGACGACGAGGAAGAATTCTGACCACCCACCTTTGTATACCAAGAAAATGCAATCACTCACTTTTGGTACCAATGTCTGCCTGTCGGGGTTAGATTAACAGACTGTTCTTCTTCATTTACTTTTTACATTTATGTTGCACCAGTATCTAAGGAATTAGAAAAAGCATTGGTGCTAAAGAAATGTATGTTAAGGACTTGCTCAACGTTTATGCAGTTGCCATCTCAGAAGGGGCTTGAACCCTGAACGCTCCATGTCACATGGCATACACTCAATCTTACACTCAGCCAACTGGCTTTCACTGACAATTAAACCTGACTTTGTAAAGCACCTTTGCCACTTAGTGGCAAAGTAAAACTTCCATGTTGCATAGTGGAATATAGGAGAAATGCTCATATCCTTCTCTTTGGCCAATGAGCCGGCAGTCAGCAAATTGCAAAGCTTTGGACATGGGGCCAGTTCAACACAGGACTTACTGTTTACAATCTTGCTTACACTAGTATCTTCTACTGCTTAAGGACAGAGACAAGTGTCAATTAACTAATTGGACAGGGTCGTTACTCGAAGTCCTCTCAGCAGGCTTGAACTTGCAATTGTTGGATTACAAACCATGCTTGCTACCAAACAGACCTCTGTGCCACACACATGCTGCATTAATTGTCATTGCAATTGCAGATGTGAAGAAATTGTGAATTTAAGTAGAGTTATTAAGTGTTTCTCTAAGATCTGGAAAAAAATAATGAACCTTGATGAAGCAGCTCGTTTATTGATTTTTCTGTTGCATTTGTGGGTAGAGATTTTGCAGCAGAAAATCAGTTTATTACAGTTTTGATGACTTTGATATGATCAGACAGATGCCACAGGTGCTTGCAAGCCTCAATCCAAATCAAGTTTAAAGTTAATCTTTCAGCTTTTATGTTTTAGGTAAGTAAGTAAGAAATTAAGCATTTGTTAACATTCCATATGTCCGTTGGCTGAGTGATGAATTGTTGGTGTGTGTTGATTACACATCAGTCAAAAGAATCAACAAAACAAGTTGTACATGTACAGCTAGGATTCTGACCTGGCACTGAAACTGACCCAGCGACCTGGCTCTTACAGACTTACTTGATATAGCGCCAGTGAATAAGCATGTCTGCCTGATGCAGCTTTTGTGTGGTGCTGAGAAATTGCAGATAAATGCTTTCAGATTTACAGTTACTAGAAAGATGATGGATAAGCAGGTTTATCAGTTGAGAGTATATTGTAATTTAGCACAGCTATCTTTTTGGCGGTTCTGGACTCGAAAGCCAATCACTGCTTTTACTCTGAACTGTTTCTTTGATGGGGATCCCTCAGTTGGGCTCTCTCTGTTTGACCAGCAGTGGTGACTCCTTTGTCAGTTAACTTTAACACCATTTAGGCTAACATAGGCAGCACTTTTATGAGCAGTGTTTCCTCTAAGCTGAATGCTTGCCTGTGCACGCAGCTTTTGAGGATAACATTCAAACCATTGTCTACTAGTGCACCAATTTCGTGAACATTCATGTTATTTCAAAGTTTACTTTATCTTATTGTTACAACTGCTGACATATTTAGCCTACTATGTTCAGAGGGCAAAAACAATTGTTGGCATTTGCAAAGAGACAATCTTATATAAGTTTAACTTGTCCTTAGTCTTTCTGTCTTTATACAACATGATCTTTATAGCTTTCTGTTTAGGCCTACTAGATGTGCAGTGTTGCATGAATCAGAATACAGACCTCAGACATTACTGCCCAAATGTGCTGCACGCATGGAGAAAAATTTAAAGGGGACATTGTTTCTGAAGTTCTTAAAGACACTATATTGGCTTCATTGTCTAGTTATCTAACTGCTGTCACCCATTGCATTTTTCATCACCTTTTAGATGTCTGATTGGGTTCTTTATAAATGTTAGTGTGTTGTGTTACTCTGTTTAAAATTGTTTTTGAATGTATTGATTGTTACATGTAATGATAGCATGCAGCTAACATGCAGATTGACATGCCTATAATCATGACTTACCTGTTCACATCATCTGTGTTTTGTCCCTGATGTTGAAACAATTCCATTTTGTGAGACTGAATTAAAACAAGATTTTTGCCAAGGATTTGTTTTAGGCAGTTTGGATTCTTTTCTAAACTACCAGATAATGATTAGAACCTTTTGAAACAAGTGATCCTGTTAACAATAACTCTTCTACCCAAAGGTTCCATTTTAACTAGTGGTTTATGCCTATGATCAATTGCAATGAATAATTGTTTTCTTCAGTGACAAGAACATCATTTGCCTGGTAGAAGAGCTGAGGAGAAAAACAGGAGAACCAGTCTTGAGGTTTTCAGAAGCGTTTTTAAGACTTGCCTGTTCACATCATCTGATTAGGCTGAGCTGCTGACGGTGCATTTGCGCTGTATTTGGTTATATTAACTTGTGCTTTCTAAATAAATCGTATAATAATAAAGTAACTGGTTAAAGCAGTTTTGACAACTGATAACTATTTGTGACACTTGTTTATCATCTACCTTGCATGTTAGAGTTTGACTCCTGATAAAACTTGAGTCTGTGTTTAGGGGCTCTTCTGTTGGCGATGTCTTCAAGACCTATCCTTAGTGCCGATGTGGGGCACAAGGGGACGCAGCTGAAGTTGACATTGGTTCTGGAAGGAGGCCAGAGTGTTGTTTTCAAACCCCAGTGGTAAGCATATGACATTCTTTATACAAAATTTGAAAAAAATCCTATTACTGTGACTGGTTGTTACAATGGCCCAAGTAAAATATGTAAATGTTTTACTATATACATGTACTGTGTCTCAGTTACACTTATATATGTATAGCTGTATGTTGACAAGTTTATAGCTTAATTTAAATGGCACCTCTACAAGAAAGCACTGGAAGGTTGAACTACACCATGCCATGTGTCTCTGATGTTGGACTAATTGGATGAACTCCACTTTTCCATGTGGCTTTGGCTCTACCAGTGAATTTTCCCATTACTTGTGGGCTTGAAAGAGACATAATCATGTAAAAGGTCAAAAGGCTGGCAACAACTGGGCAACCTCTATAGAAAAGCTGCTTTGCAGTTTCGTAGGATGCTAGTGGATTTGAACTGTTGCTGGAACATGAAGGTTGCTGTGAGTTGCTGAGTGCAAGTGATGATGGTTGTGAGGTGAAGAAATTGGGTTACATATTAAGCCAATGAGATTGGATTGGAATGGATTGGCTGGAATATGTTAGATTAGATGTCAGTCACAGGTGTAATTTACTGTAAGTCTGGTTATTATAAACTGATTAATTTGGTGTCCATGTCAAGTCAGGAAAGGGTTAAAACCTGGCAAATCTTCTGTAGTATACTACTGATTGTCCAGTTTGTTAATTGCTGACATTTCTAAACTAAAATTGACACAACTGCTGTACAGAAACTATGAATACACCAAAGACTCGTTGTAACAGACTTGTTTGTTACACAAATTCTGATATAACATGGTCAAGGACATGGATCCAAAAATTAGTTCAGCTTTACAGATTAAACTCGTTATAACCTGACATTGTTATAAGTTCTTGATATGGCTTCCAATTACAGCATTACAGCGTAATGAGTTTCTGATGTTTTTTTAGGTATGACAGAAACTTTATCATTGAAGGCAAGCCTTATGAAGGACATGACAGACATAATGGAGAAGTTGTCGCCTTCCATCTTAACCGGTATTTCGGAATAATAATGGATAAAATATATAATTTTCCTTTATCTTTTTAGCAAAATTTGTCTCACTGTCCTTTTTCATTTATCCTTTAGCAGTGTTTTTAAATGAAAATGGATGAGCTACAATTTCATTTTCTCTTAGTTTTAGAATTATGTCTCCAATCTGCACTGTCTCATTCAATCTTCTACACTGAGTCACTAGTATCTGGATGGTGGCTTGGTGTGATGGATATGTTGCTGGCTAGATTGGTAAAGTTAGACAACAGGAAATTTAAAATCAGCACAACCAGTAGTCAGTACTTGTTTTAGCCTCCCAACTTGGTATGGCTTTGGCATATCATTTACCAACCTTGAAGGAATGGTGTGTAGATTTGACCTAAAAGTCCGGTATTCCATGGATGTGCATGCATCCAAGTACTGATCAGTGACCACACCTGCCATTGCTTGATAACATAACAGAGTTTCTGTTTGCATTGGTTCTATTTATGGCTTGTTATTTACAAAGATCCTTCCTTTCCTTCCTTTATCAAAACAATGACAGTCATATAATTCCACACAAAAAGAAATTCATCAAAACAAACTCTCATGAGCATAAAGTACAGTCATTCCAATGCTGTGGAAGATTTGGGCTTCTGGCATTATCTCGGCTACATTCATGTCCTCTGCCAGTGGAATAAACCACTTGTGACTTGACTGGGTTAGGATTCCATCTGTAGCTGCCACAGGCGAAGACATTTTTGGCATTGGTTTCATGTCACTTGACAAATAGTCCAAGATTCCTCTTGTGTTTTCCACTCTAACGCTCGCATCGGGTATAGCTCCAGTTCCTTGAATACCTGCAGTACCAGAGTATTAGGTAGTAGGATTAGTCCTTTTGGCTGTACCTTTGACTTCCTATTAGTATTTATCTGTCAGTGACTTTAATATTGTTTATCATTTGGTGTTCAATAAACTTCAGTATTTTCACTTGATCACAAAGGCGACTGGTTCCATAAAAGTCCAAAACTTGACTTTGGCAACATGTGACTGAGAAGTATGGAGGGAAACGATTAGATGTGCAGTGGACACTATGCTCTTCCATCCTCGGACAGCAATGATGATTTACCACATTTTAATGATTGAATCTGTTCTCTAGGTTGCTTGGCTATCGACGGGTCCCGTTGACCGTTGGTCGGGTGATTGACCTTGAGAAAGAAATCCTTCCTGTGGCCACTGAGCGACTAAGAGCAACGTTTTTTAAAAATGGTATTTGCTGTTTCTGCAGCCTATTTCGTATGTACACATGAAAAAAATCTCGCTTACGTTGCTTACTTGTATGTACACCGGCACTTCCATACAACACATCTCATCATACCATAATGGAAATTCTTATATCAGAATTGCTGTTATACATCAGAGATTCCTCATAACAGGCTTCATTATGGCATCAATTTTGATATAAAACAGCGAGGGACATAAATTGCAAAATTTGTTCAACTATAAAAATTTGTTGTTATAACACAACCTTGTTATAAAGCTGGTTTGGATATGGCTGCCAAAGACAGCGTCATAGCAAATTTCCTGTTATAATGAAACATGTTATGTGGAGGTAACTTATATAATAATAATAATACAGTGCCTTCCTTACACTTGGTCTTCAGCCAAAATCACGACCATGTGTGAACAAACTGGGTTAAAGGACCGTGCTGAAATACGGTTAAACTGTTTGTGATTTAATACTGGAAAATTTATGCTTCTGGCTATGTTAACATTGACTCTTTCCAGACATTATGTTGAAGGTGAAGTACAGTCAATTGGACTGCCAAGCCTGTTGGTGCACAACTGTTGTAACCTTGGCTGAGAGAGCAGCTAAGCCCCTGCTGGGGGCAGAACTGAGCTGCCTGTGGCAGGCAAAGGCAGAAGTACCATAATTTATCTCAGCTACAGCTGCTACTAGGTGTGGTCCCCTTATTTGTATGGGGAGGGAGACATGTGCAGGTATATGAAGTTCACTGGTGTTTGAAATGTGCTTAAAGCCTGCTGTAGCCAGCGACTTGTCCCAAACGTAACAGGACCTCATTATAGCGAAACTTCATTGTAGCAAAGATCATTTACCTAAGGCACAAACATGATCAAAGCAATCCAACAACAGGAATTTTTTAAGGTACTGGTCTTTTTCTGAGAACCTGTCCAACTGTCCCTGGTGAAGCTGGACACGTGTTGATTTGCAATTTCGTAGTTCCTGTTTCTGTTCTCTTTTGAAAGAGAGATTTTTTATTGATCACCAAAATAATTAACAGATACAATCACAGTCTGTCACATATACGCTGGTGCCAATGGGGTGAGCTAAAAGGAACAAACAGTTCCGCTACGAAGGTCATCTGTTTACATCATGAATTGCAAATAGGTGACAGTATTACACTGAGTAAAGCAATTAATAATCTAAAATATAAAAGTAACAGTAATTAATATAATCAATGACAGTGCATAAACTCAAACAAAAACTTAACTAAGCACCAAACAAAAACATAACTAAGTACATTGTGTATATGAGGTTTTAGACTTGTTTTGAACTGGTATAAAGTTGGCAAGCTTGTAAGAATAGCTGGCAGAGAATTCCAGAATGATGGTCCACAAATTATAATACTAAACTGTCTATTAGTAGTGTGAACAGAATGTTTATGATACATATGAGATGATCGTGTATAATGACCATGCACATCTAAGTTCATACAAAAGTAATGGTAGAAGTCCACAGGCAATAGATTATTATTTAGTTTAAATAATAATAAGCCTATTTGCAACTTGTTAATACAGTCAAAAGGCAATATTCGTAGACTATGAAAGGACAGTCGAGTGCTGGCTCTGAAGGGTAAATTAAATATAATTCTTCTGATGTGATTCTGTAGAGTTCTAAGATTACACGGACGAGTATGATATGTGGAATATGATATGTGATATGTTTTCAGGTAGTGACACGTGTTTCTACGGAAAGTGCCTGTACTGTAAGGGTCAGAGCAATGGCGTCTGTGCCAAAGGAACAGTCATGGAAGGCACTGTCATTCTTATACTGCCAAAGAAATTCCAGTTCCAAAAGTATAGGCATCCTTGGGGCAGGACCTACAAAGAAGGACGCAAAGCAAGGTGATTACCGATATACAGTGGTCGATGCAGTGATTCAGATTCTACATAGCACCTCCATCTGCATGTGAATACTTTTGTTATGCTGTAGCATGCTGAAATCTGGGACCACTCTGTGTTTATGTAACTGGAGTTGATTTTTGTTTACCAATATATAGTCTAATTTAATCTGGCTTCAATCAATAGTCTACGATTCCTCGCTCAGCCAATGGACGTATGGCGTGTTAACAGATGTCTTACTTACTTGCTGTCTTACTTAATGGTCACTTCTAGGCCAACTGCATTCCAGAAGCATCCATAGAACAGAACCAATTGAAATTTGTGAGGCCCCTGAGACCAGAGACAGGCTATGGAGGATATAATGGATGTAATTTATTTAAATAATGAACCTAATTTGTTTATATAATGAATGTAAGGTGGTCTGATGATGACCATTGCTATTTGTGAATGCTTTTCCACTGTAATTGGTTACAATCTGTTTTAAATGCTGCAGGTCAGCTGATAGACACTTTACCAATAGGTGTGGGCACATATTCAGTTTTATGCTGGAGGAACTCCACTGTTTACCTGTACATAAATGCATTGAATATAAGATCTTAATGACTGTATGAAAATATGTCTTGCAGGCTGTGCTCCATGTTGTCTCAGGGAATTATGTATCTTGCTCCTATTCGTCCCTGGCTGCAGGTCTCTTCGCTGTGCTGCACAAAGTGACCTGGTTGTCCCACCGGCTTGAACTTCCGTCGTGCAGCAAAAAGCTTTGCTGTGGTCGGCCCCTCTTTCTGGGATAGGTTGCCTTCCAACCTATGAAATGAGCCCCTTGACCTTTATTGCCTCTTTTCCGTAAGCATTTGACAACCACTGTATTTGAAGATGGCTTCAAGTTTTGTGTTGTCAGATGTTGGGAGTGCCTCTGAGGATGAGTTTCTCTGAAGAGGTGCCATACAAATTTGTGATTACAATTACAATTAGAATTATTCTCTGCAGGTGGGAATATGACGATGACCATTACTGTGCTGATGTCCTGAAAATGCCGCTTTATAGCTCAGGTCGTCTGCTGCTAGACATCATTGACGCTTGCGTCTTTGACTACATTGTTGGAAATGCCGACCGACACCACTTTGAAGTCTTTGAAAATGAAAGTGACAGCATTCTCATCATGTTTGACAATGGCAAAAGGTTATTTGTAAATAGGGGTCAGAGTCTAATCTAGTCACTGATGTAGTGTCATTGTCATAATGCACAAGACACCAATCGATGATCGATTCAGGTGAAATCATACTCAAATATTGTGATCCGTTGGAGGAGCCTGGTCATAGAGACCAGAAGTCAGGCTATGGTGGCTAAGCAAGTTTAGACTTGAATGATGTTAGAGAACCGACTGAATGCACAAAACTTGGTGGTGAATTCCAAGGCTTTGGACAGTGATTTGAAAGACTTAAACTGACGGAGTGATTTGCCAATTCTTGATTCAGTAAATCTGGATTTAATGACCCTTATCTAATTGTAATTGTAATTTGAAATTTGTATAATGCCTCTTCAAGATAAATTCATCAGAGATGCTCTCTGCTCTAACGATGTTAAATGGCATTAAGAATGTCTAGCTTGCATGCACATGCATAGCCCAACCATGTTGTTAGATAACCAACAGGTTATCTAACATTCCTTATCGACTCATTCTTGTATTTGATTAAATATTTGTTTTGATCAAAATCTTTCTTAACATATGTCAAATTTGAGAGTATTTCTCAGGAACCTTTTCTTGATTAAGTAATATCTATCTTTGAGTATCTTAACATTTCTGCAAAACTGCAACATTTAGTGGACACTCACTATTTTACAAACTTCTCTCTGTCCTTCTTAACCAATTTTACCTAAATTAAATAGTCTCCAAAACTACTGTATAAAAATTTTGTGGCCAGGATATTTTGCCTGTTATTCTTTCCATGGGGCTTTGATTCAGGTCACCAACATTTTGCTATGTGAAGTTAAAGTAAGGTAAGTTAAAGTCTATTTAACTTTGGTCTGTAAAGTTAATGCATGAGGAGTTGAAGTTGCATTAGAATAAATGATGCTGTACTTCCAATGCAGGGATTTAGTTCATGTTTTGGCTAACGAATAAAGAGTAAATTTGTATATGCTTTTACAGTTTGTATGCAAATGTTTGTAATATAAACAGCAGTGTAACATCACAGTATGAGCCCAGTGCATAACTGCTTAATGGGGTTCTTCATATTTTGATAATTTACTGTTTATATTATTTATTTACTTGTAATTTATTGGCAATTATAATGGGGCTCCCATTTTTGCAGTTGTGATTCTAACGTTACTTAATTTATGAAAATATTAATTATTACACTTGGGTTCCTATTTTTGCAGTTTCACGCCATGAGTTATGCCATAACATATAAAGCTGTTTGAATGAGAAAAACGTTTTTTGGTACCTTTTTTAAGTTATGAAATTTTTTCAGCTTTGGAAATCCATTCCAAGACGAAGAGTCAATTCTGGCTCCGTTGAAACAGTGTAAAAGGCATGTAGTCTCTTTAACAACTAATTCCATCAAGGTTTAATCTTTTTTCCTAAACTGTTGTCATTGTTAGCATGCAGTATCTTAATATTTGGTGATGGTGATTATGATGATGATGATGATGAAGACGACAACCATGATGATAGCTATGATGATGATATTTATGATGATGCTGATGATCAGATAATCCTGGTTATGCTCGAACATAACAACATGGCTTACAGACTGGAAAAAGTGCATCTTCTGAATGAGCCATACAAAATGCTTTTTATAATAATTACTTAATAAATGTAATATATAATATCAGTAATTAAATACTGAATAATTCTTAATAAACTTACTAAACTTAATAATTACTTAATAAACTTATACTTACTATTAGTACTTAGCAATATCTTATAGAAGCGCTACAGAAACGTTCTGTTACTTTACATTACATGCAATGAATCTGTCAGAAAACTTAGTTGCGTTAAGACTGCTGTTTAAAGTATGTTTCTTTTTCTGTTTCATACAGAATTCGTTACGACACTGTGCAGAGACTGTGCCAGATGCGCCGTGGTATGCTGTCAAAAGTCCTCGGTGACATTATGTCACATGACCCGGTGGCGCCACTCCTAACCAGCCACCACTTTCGGGCCATGGAAAGGCGCCTTGAGTACATTGTCCAGCTGATTGAGAAATATGCCGATGCCGATTCCAATGTTCTAGTCGAAAAGCCATCTACGTGATACCTGTTGTTTGGCAAATACTGGATGATTGGTATCTGTGGTTCAAAGGCCACCTCACTGGTTGATATATATGGTTGAGAAACCATTTTGCTAATTTCTGTGGTTGGAAAGCAAGGTGTTCTGCTGTGGTGAGATGGTCTTCAAAAGCATAAGCTGGAAGGTTTTTCTAGGTGAAAATGATCCTTAGAAATGAATCAGAGTGGTCTCTGGTAAGTTAAAGACTGACTGAGAGATATGAATAATATGGTCATATTACATAGTGGTGTAGTGTGGTTCAGTTAAAAAGATAGGCTGAAAGGTTTCTGAGTGAAATGGATCTGTGTCTTTATGGATGTGAAATTAGCTAAATGACATTGAAGTGTAATGTCTGGATAACTGATACCACTAGCTAGAAGGCTTTCTTTATAAGGCTGAAGTTTGAACGTTATAATTTCTTTATAATGCTGTCTGTGGCAGCCGTATTATGAGTCATCTTGTAACTACATGTAGGTTGTTTTAGAATTAGACCATTTTTTTAAGGCTGAAGATATATGTCCCTTACTGCATTCTATCAGAATTTGCGAGTGTTAAAAGGAAGCTATAGTGTATGAGTAATGGTTAGAAAGCGTGTTAGTTAATTTGTTTCATCTGAAGAACCTGTTATGGTTGGGTATTTAATCTAGTAGCCATCAATGGTTGTAAAAGAATCTCTGCTGATTCTAGTATCTGCCAAGCAGAAGTTCGTTATTTCATTTGAAAATCTGACAAAAAGCTTTCTCAAGAAGAGCTCAGAATTGAAACCTTTGGGTTGGTTTTTGAGAGGTGGGGATAAGCATCTAAGTAGTGTCTGGTAATGTAAAGAGTGGCTGAGGGAACTGAACAGTATCACATCATGTCATAGGATAATATCACATCATGTCATAGAGCAATATCACTTCATGTCATAGAACAATATCACATCATGTCATAGAACAATATCACATCATGTCATAGAACAATATCACATCATGTCATAGAACAATATCACATCATGTCATAGAACAATATCACATCATGTCATAGAACCGTATCACATCACGTCATTGAGAAGCGTACTTGGATTTTTAGGACCATTTTGTGGAATGTCCTTAGCATTGCTGAGAAGTTTTTGGTGGAGATCAAGGTGCTGTTTGTAGTTAGAAAGTGACAGCTTCCCCACACTGATTCAAACATTTCTACAGTGTTATGCGTTTTCTCCCAGTCATTAGGCCCATGTGAACAGGTCCATCCAACCACAAATCACACTCTGGAGATCTGTGGTTTTATTGTGTGCATGTGGTAAGCAATTTATTTTTACCACTGCATTTAAGATTTTAAAAACTGTATGACTGAATTCTCATCTTGACTTTTGTGTAGCACATTTCATGTAACTTGTTTTCGTGTTTGTGCCATGTAATGTGTATAGAAAAGTAGTAAAGAACTTCAATTGCATTCTTGTTTTTTTAGGAAAATATTTGTTTGCATTGGGAGTTCAGCTGATCATAATTAAGGACTTTGAATAAGTCAGCGTAATTGCTTGGCACAGTCAGTTGACACTTGTAAATACTGTAGATAGTCAAGACTATTTAAATATTAAAAATTAATAATTATAATCTTTCCTTGCCTTTGGAGTATGATTCTGCAGGTTAAATAATAAGAATATTAATTGCAAATAATAGTAAAAATAACTAGTAACGATATAAATGAAGCCTGGCATCGAAGAACTCAGAAACATTGATCACCTCATTTAAATTGTGCAGCTGATGAAGGTTTGCAGTCTTCTGCTGAAAATTAGAACTGTTCTGTGAGGACCTTGAGCAAGTTCTTGTGCACAACTGATCCACCAGCAACAGCTCAAGAAACATTTTCAGGTCATCTTAAATTACACCTTTTCAGATCTGCCATATATCAGCAGCTTTGAAGGCTTCAGCACCTTTATGAGCTTCCTAAAGGTGATGTATAAATGTTCACATATAAATGTACATATTTAATACATATATAGATAAATATATAGATACATACCATTTGGTACATTGATCTAATCTGCATAATGGCCAGCAGTCAACTTCCAGCCATCATTCTTATTTTAAGAAAATTTTATTTTAATTTTATGATTTATTATCATTTTTTTTGTCTCTAGATTTCTTCAAATTTACCTAGGTTCAGTTTTCTACCTTATTTGTTTGCTTAAGGTCATCATGTTTTCAGTTCATGGCAAAATGATATTCGACTTGATATGTTGCTTATTGAATGTTTTCTGCTTTCTAATGCTTTTAGCAGGGTATGTGATTTTACTGTGGTTTTGTTGAACAGAAATTGTTTGTAAATATAGTGAAATAATGAAGAAACTAGGAATATTATTATTATCATTATTATTATTATTATTATTATTTTGCATTTATTATGCACGCAAGGTCAGTGAATCTGAATCTGAGGCGCAAAGCAAATGTGAGTGAATGACTTGCTCAGGGTCCCTACACAGTAACTGTGCTGACGATAATGTTACAGACATTGCAGGCGATAGCATTCTTTCATTCACAAGTTTTTTTTTGCAAGAAATGCTTCACTGGAACTCATATTTTGTGGCTTTTGTTGTGCAATGTATCTTAGTGGAGCAAAGTTGGAGAAACTTCTCATATATGCGCATACGTATGGCAGTGGACAAGTGCGTCACAATTCATTGTTTTCCAAGATTTTTGGAATTCTAGTTAAACGCCCCTATGCTGAATATTAAGTACAATAAAGCCTCTTTGTATTGCTACCAGTGGGATCTTTATCAGTTTTGACTGGGCTTGTCCAGGGATTCTTTTTTATTAGAGTTTTCCTTGAAGTGACTCTTGGTTGATATCTCGTGCCATATGATAACAGTGCAGTAGCAGTCGTTAGGTTAGATAATGTGCTATGATGAAGTTGCATTATAAAGAGAATGTGTTCTGAAGCAGAATTGCAATAGGGTAACCCAATCAGCACGTTGACAGATGTCACTGCTTACTCGCTAGTGCAATGAAAGTGGTCTGTGCATACAGATTCTCCAGTATCCACTTTCTGCCATTGTTATTTACATTGCCTATTATCACATTGTGTGATTTCTTTGCTTATAAGTTGTACTACACTAGCGACACCTAGCAGAGTAGTTTCAGCTGTGGTACTCCACTGAAAGCCAAGTTCCAGGTTTCACTATGTTGGAACCATGGTTCGATTTGTGGGTCTGAGCCATATGGGGAGGGCCATGGAAAATAAGTTTCCTCTTGTCACCCAATTAGGGCCATGGAAAATAAGTTTCCTCTTGTCACCCAATTTTTTAAATAAATTATTGCATGGCTTTGCCACCCTGCCCGATCCTACATCCTTGCTTATCCCCAAACATTCAAATGGGGTTTCAGGGTTGGATGTTCATGTCTGAAATCAAATCAAATATAGTTACTTTCTTGGACCTGTAACGGGTGCTCTGTGAACCACCACTTTAAGGACCACTGCTGGCAAGTGTTTCCACTGACTTTGCTGCAGTGATAATCATTTAGATTGTTTGTTTGATATAACTGATGTTTGCAGTATATGCTGTACCCTTTGTGATTACAGTATACTACCTGGTTTCCCTGACGGCCATGTTCGTTGGGCATACAGCTGGCCACAAACTGCTACTAGTGGCACAATGCAATATATTTATGGCAAGAGATGCTTTATATAAATGCTTTGAACAAATGAATGCAGGCTCACTCTTGGACCAGAGGGGAATGTGGCAGTCAGGGTTTGGATGGTGCAACATATGACAGGTTGTGAAACTTGTTTGCCTTTCACCTCGACATCTTGTTCCATGAGACGGGGCCAACAACAGCGAAACTACAGTGCTGTGCAGCAGCAGTTTGAGACTGAGGGATAACCCGGTCTTCCAGAGCCGCTGACCGCAATAATCTGCGATCAGAAACGGTGAAAAATGGGACACAGAGCACAAAGTTCCCGTAAATAAGTTTCCCGTAAATAAGTCAGAGCCTAACCAACAAGGCAGTTCCGCACGAGCGGCACGAGGACCAAAATTTTAAACAGAATGCGCTCTCGAATTGGAAGCTATTAAAGCTTTTTCCAGCATGAATGTTGAGATATGACCAAAATTGGGAATGCCACCAGTCAAACGAGCGGCAGCATTTAAGAGTGACTGGGCTTCGTCAACAGCTTATGATTTTTTACGGTGGTTTCACTTGAATGAAACACCCATCGATGGTTTGTGAATTACTTAAACTGTGCAAAGGAAGTCATTAGATTAGATTCGATTCTTTACAATAATAAGCAGACTACTGGGTGCATATCAGAATAATAAATATCAGCATCACTGTACTCATTATAATAGTCATTACCATCATCATCGTTGTTGTCATGATTTTTTCATCATAGTCAACATCGTCATCCCATCTACATCATCCCTTCAATCCCATTGCCACTACCACAAAAGATTTTCCTGTTTCCAAATTGCTGTCTTCCTGTTTCCAAATTGTTGTCGTCATGTTTGTGCTTCAGCCAGAATGATCCTTGATATTACGTCATGTCCGCGGTCATAATTGGTCGTTGGCTATCTCCGTGTTCATTTTGACGGATTATTTTGCCTAAACTTAACAGCTCCTTGATAATTTTAGCAGTTTGGATTTTTTTCTGTTGCTGAGTTGGCGCGGAGGAATTAGTTTTCGTTTCCAAAACGGAATTATTGCGTTTCGGACGTTTTTGTTGTATATCATCATGACCTTCCGTGAATGGACTGGTCTTTCCCACAGAGGGATAGGATTCCAGCTTGACAGTCTAGCCTCAGACCTACTGACCGACACATGCCGTCAACGCCGGGAAATCTCGGATTCGGTGAAGAAGGGCGAAGAGAGTCTTTGGAGCGGCACCGGCTGTCAGATAACGGAATGGTTCAGCTACCTACCGAAAGGCTGGCGACGAAAACCTATCCTGCGCATACCCGATGGTTCGATTAATCTCCGCTTGCCTCATCGTCTTCCTTCTACGAGAGACTGCTGGACGATGGGACAACCATGAGCCACTGGCGGTGGATCACATCGCCCTTTCTCACTCCATCCTCATTGCTACGTGCTTCAGAAACTCCAGACTTTGCTGTCGTCATACAAGTCTAGTTGGGAACCTGTTGGTTGGGCTTTGCATGTGTGCGCAAGCTCACCAATGGTGACTCTTCTGAGCTATGTTTACTAATGGACGAATGTTCCGTTCTTAATGACATTTAACATTGTTGGCGAGGTTATATTGAAGAGGTGCTATAGAAATTTGAAATTACAATTACCAGGAAGCTATGTTCACTGGGACCACAGAGGGTCCATACTTGGCCACCATTTGCCACCAGTGGCATAATGCAGAACCACTATGGGCTCATTGAACATTGACATCAGAGACACTTTTGAATAGCTTCTACACAAGAGCGCTAGCACTACCTTTACCACAACCTTTTTAACCACCACTCACTGCTGAATCATTGCGCAAAATGGCAGTTTATTAGGTAGGTTACAGGGTCTGTGACCTGAAGATTGCATGGTCGTGCCTGCTGAGCAACACCATGTAACAACCCCAAGTTGTTCATGCATACATGTCACCAGGCAGTAGAATATGATACTGGCATACGCTGTGAAATAAGCGGCGAGTCCTATGATGCACTGGACCAGTGTCCGCAGCCTTGTTATATGTCCACCGCTGGCTCAAGGGCCAAAGAGCAGGAAATTAGTGCTTCCCGGTTGCCTTTTTTACTGCTGAATCCACAACTATCACTCACTTCCGTCCTAATGATAACCTTTGTCTTGTGGCGGCTCTTCCAAGCAAATGCACCTGCAATAATCAGTGCCACGATTGCCAGAATCGAAATGACGATCAGTGCAATATACCCAGAAGCCAGGGTACCACTCAGACTCATATCGGCAGCTGTAAACACAACATTGTTATCTAATAGCATTGTTAATTATCACAAGAATTATCATGATTAAAATTAAATAGCCATTTATTGAATGAACATCAACATCATACTAATACAGTTAACAGCATCAGAAAACAAAACTGATATTCAGTGATTAATGTGGAAGTCAAAAGGTCGACCCACAAGAGTCAGAGGAACCAGCAGAGGCTGCATTTGCCTATTTCCATATGGCGGCATAACTTGGATTGCCCTATTGATACCAGCAAGTCAAGTTTGAATTATGTGATATTGTCTGGAATGGATATTGTTGGGGTATCAAGAGTTTTAATTTTCAGTATTGTGGCCACCAACTCAACGTAAAGTCACTGTATGTGGAGACCTCCAACTGCTTGAGCATCAATTGTATACAACGGAACTTGCCTGTCTTTTTAGAGCTCTAATAGCAGTTGGATAGCAAGAAGTGCTTTTGTGAGGTACTTAAAACATGCTATTAAAATACTCACATACATGCATATACCTACTTACATGCATGCATACATGCGAACATACTAACATGCATACATAGATACACACACATACATATATGTAATTATGTATATATTCACATATTATAATTTGTAATTCCGTTGTTATTTGTATTTGTGCATCAGCCGAAATATCCTCCAGATCAGTGCATTCAAGAAGTTCCTAAAAGATGCTATATAAATATTTAAATGCAAGCATATATCATACCTATCAGGACTGTTGTTAACAGAGACATTTAATAATGCATCCTATCAAATTTTATCTTACATTACGTTACCTTAAGCAGTTGCAAGTGCATGTGTGTACGTATAATATGTATGTGGCTGGATATTTACACTGAGGTTTTCTTAGGAATATTTATATGATCCGAGTGTCCAGGTTTTCTTTCCTTAAGGCTTCTATCTGTCCATCTGTTCTCGAACAGAGTGCAGGGTGGACGACCGATTCCTCGCCGGTATGTGCGAGTGCCCAAGGGCGATGTGCCTGAAGGACGGATGATGGAACTCATCAGTGCTAGGAGAAGGTGTCTCGCTAAAACACCAAGAGGAAGGCAACGGGAGACCACTTCTCTACAAATTCCGAGTACACCATCCACTGGAAAAGCACGACAACAACGTGAACGACTCAGACCGGTTTTCGCCGGAAAGAGTCGCGTTCGGCAGGAGAGGGAACAAGGCCTCTTCAGTCGTAAACCAGCGAAATCCTTCTAAAGAGATAATTCACGTAGGGACATGGAATGTCCGAACAATGTCAAGGTCTGGAAAGCCTGCAAATGTGACTGAAGAAATGAGAAGGACGGGCTTGGATATTATGGGGCTTTCAGAGGTGAGATAGATGGAGAATGGAGATTTCATAAGCGAGGGAGTTAGAATAATATGAAGCCAGCTGTGGCTCCTGTGGAATTCCGGATGAGATTTAAACTAGCCTGTTTACAAATCTCTTACTATGATTGCTCCTACTTCCTTCAGTCTCTAGTCTCTCCTTACATCCCTCCCCGCAGCCTACAATCTTCAGGTACGGGTCTCTTGGCTGACCCACGATGCAGAACTGTCCTGGGATCTCGTGCATTCCACACCGCTGCCCCGAAGGAATGGAACCATCTACCAATGTTTCTCCGAAGCTCGAACTCCTTTTCTTCTTTCAAGAAACGCCTGAAAACTCACGATTTCTCACTGGCTTTCGACATCTGGATATCTAACACTTCACATGGCGACTGACTATCCGCACTTCATATTCGCATTTCTGTGTGACTGCGCGCGCTAAAAATTAAAAAATATTATTATTGTTATTGTTGTTGTTGTTATTATTATTATTATTATTATTATTATTATTATTATTATTATTATCTGGGTCAATTACAGGTCTATTGTTACGTCACTTCAATTATGAAACAAATCTATTGTTAAATCGTTATAATTATGAAACTGATACAGGTCAATTGCTACGTCACTTCAATTATGAAACAAATCTATTGTTAAATCGTTATAATTATGAAACTGATACAGGTCAATTGCTACGTCACTTCAATTATGAAACAAATCTATTGTTAAATCGTTATAATTATGAAACTGATACAGGTCAATTGCTACGTCACTTCAATTATGAAACAAATCTATTGTTAAATCGTTATAATTATGAAACTGATACAGGTCAATTGCTACGTCACTTCAGTTATGAAACAAATCTATTGTTAAATCGTTTGAGTTGTGAAATTGGGTACAAGCCTATTGTTACGTCACTTCAATTATGAAAGAAATCCCTCACCTACAACACACTTCAAACCTCTCAACCCTCCTATCTTCGTCAATTATTTACAATCCAACCACTCTGTTCGACCTGCTCCTCATCTGTCCTAACACTTCTTCGCCCTGCCGTCACCTCATCCTTAAAATTTGGAAATCGGTCCATAGCCATAGCTGCCCCAACTCTCTGGAATAAACTCCCGCCAGAATTGTGACAGTTGTCTGGTCCATCATACGAACTCACCAACACTTCACCTCTCAGTTTCTGCGCAGGTCTTTCACTCAAGACTGAAAACACTTCTTTTCCAAAAATCTTATCCTGATTCTTCCTCTTCCCCTTATCTCTCTTCTCGCTTCAATTTCAAACACCATCCACCGTAGCCATCCGACTGTCTGACTGCCTGACTCCTGGATCTTGACCTGGAACCGAACCCTTTTGCCTATCGACTTTGTTTTGACTGAGCACATGTGAATAAGCTGGTTCCCGCAACTTAGCTTTCGTTGGGCGCTGTAGAAATTTCGAGAATACGATTACGATTACGAATCTATTGTTAATTCGTTTGAATTTTGAAACAGAAACAGGCTAATTGCTACGTCACTTCAATTATGAAACAAATCTATTGTTAATTTGTTTGAATTGTGAAACTGATACATGCCTATTGTTACATCACTTCAATTATGAAACAAATCTATTGTTAATTCGTTTGACTTATGAAACGGATACAGGCCTATTGTTACATCACTTCAATTATGAAACAAATCTATTGTTAATTTGTTTGACTTATGAAACTGATACAGGCCTATTGTTACGTCACTTCAATTATGAAACAAATCTGTTGTTAATTCGCTTGACTTATGAAACGGATACCGGCCTATTGTTACGTCACTTCAATTATGAAACAAATCTATTATTTTGTGTCTCGCTCGAAATCCAAGTAGTAACCAGTTTCAAATAACTCCGCTTATTTAACTTCGGCTACAGGCACGGCCTTCTCTCCTTCTTTGATTTCGGCTGTGGGCGCCGTCTTCTTCTTCATTGTATTCTTGTCGATGAAGACCTTGATTGAGAGTTCGTTGCATTGAGTGCGACTCCTGAGATCATGAATTCGCCTTACGGCCTCTTATGAACTAACTTCTTCAGGTCTCGTTCGTCTTTTCTCCCGTTAACCTCTGCTAATGCGTCGTCATAACTGAAGTCAATCTATGGAAGGTCAGACGGACACAACTGTTCTCGGTAAGGGAAATGACAAGGAAACGAAGCATGGTCTCTGGAAGAATCTAAGTCACGCTGAATTGAGACTGTCTTCCTGCCGGTGATTGTTCTCTGGAATTGCCAGTCTTCGCTTAAATCAAGAATGAGCCTTCATTAGTAATATTTTTTTGCCCCGAGGTATTTATGATCCCTCAGGGAGCTATTATTATTATTATTATTATTATTATTATTATTATTATTATTATTATTATTATTATTATTATTATTATTATTATTATTATTATTATTATTATTATTATTATTATTATTATTATTATTATTATTATTATTATTATTATTATTATTATATTATTATTATGAAACAAATCTATTGTGTCACTTCAATTATGATACAAATCTATTGTTGCTGGAGCAACTAGAGCTGCTGTGGCGTCCTGGTTGGCACACTGGAAACAGGTCGACTAGCTGCACCTCCGAATCGCGTGATCTTGTCTTTAAGCGCCGTGGTGAAGAAGCAACCCTGAGTTAGCGGTCGCGTAAGTGTAGAGCGTTCTGTGGGCGTTTCTTCGATGGGGCGCAAGAATTTCCGGTGTGGATCGGACGAACATCCAGCACCACCAACTCCCTCCTCTTCATCGCCGTCGTCGTCTGCTTCGAAAGCGCCTGCGTCGTGGGCTTCGCTGACCCGAGCGTCGACGTCTCCTCGACCTCGACCCGCCGGTATTGTTTATTTACAATATTTTATTTACAAACATTTACACATATAAATGTTTTTACAATACAATATTAATAATAATAATAATAATAATAATAATAATATTATTATTATTATTATTATTATTATTATTATTATTATTATTATTATTATTATTATTATTATTATTATTATTATTATTATTATTATTATTATTATTATTATTATTATTATTATTATTATTATTATTATTATTATTATTATTATTATTATTATTATTATTATTATTATTATTATTATTATTATTATTATTATTATTATTATTATTATTATTATTATTATTATTATTATTATTATTATTATTATTATTATTATTATTATTATTATTATTATTATTATTATTATTATTATTATTATTATTATTATTATTATTATTATTATTATTATTATTATTATTATTATTATTATTATTATTATTATTATTATTATTATTATTATTATTATTATTATTATTATTATTATTATTATTATTATTATTATTATTATTATTATTATTATTATTATTATTATTATTATTATTATTATTATTATTATTATTATTATTATTATTATTATTATTATTATTATTATTATTATTATTATTATTATTATTATTATTATTATTATTATTATTATTATTATTATTATTATTATTATTATTATTATTATTATTATTATTATTATTATTATTATTATTATTATTATTATTATTATTATTATTATTATTATTATTATTATTATTATTATTATTATTATTATTATTATTATTATTATTATTATTATTATTATTATTATTATTATTATTATTATTATTATTATTATTATTATTATTATTATTATTATTATTATTATTATTATTATTATTATTATTATTATTATTATTATTATTATTATTATTATTATTATTATTATTATTATTATTATTATTATTATTATTATTATTATTATTATTATTATTATTATTATTATTATTATTATTATTATTATTATTATTATTATTATTATTATTATTATTATTATTATTATTATTATTATTATTATTATTATTATTATTATTATTATAAT